>JAQHUG010000208.1:641639-739082 GCA_028555095.1 Dicrostonyx torquatus | reverse complement strand
GAGAGAGAGAGAGAGAGAGAGAGAGAGAGAGAGAGAGAGAGAGAGAGAGAGAGGAGAAGGGAGTGGTTGCAGTTCCATGCTCACCCCAGGGGACACTGGGTAACTTCTGGGATTGTTTTTAGCTGTCAAAGCCTGAGAAGTTAGTTGTTGCTGGCATCTAATACAAAGAAACCAGGCAAATGCACCCTATCCTATAATACAAAGCACCACACACACACATAATGAGGGAATGCCCAGGCACATCAAGGCATCGGCGCTCTAGAGCAGAAGGAGATGAAAGAGTCCTCATGACCAGGATTCAGAAGGTGGGTTCCTCACTACTAAGGTGACACGGTTAGGATAAGAATCTTGGTAAGGCTATTTCTACAGAAAAGCATGGACATTTTTATTAGCCTTGTTCTGGGCCTCTGCATAGGCGAAAGCACACCAGCCACTACCACAGGATTCACGTGACATTTGCCAGATTTACAGCCAGGATGTCCACCCCTCCTTGGCTTGCCTGGGACTATGCTGGTCATCGCTCTGAAAGCCCCATGTCCGGGGAGATAGATCGGTCTCAGGACACTGGGACAGTTGGTGGCCTTGTTCGATGCTCTGGGGGGATTCAGGTGTGATCACCTGGCACTGGCTTTCCACAAGAGGGGAAGTCTCACCTGCTCTGCTTCTCAGTGTCCAGCATCCTCTGCAACTCTCGAACGCGACACTCAAACTGGGACTTCTCGTCCCCGAGGACGCTCCTCCAGGCCTCCCACTGACGCTCTTTTTCTAGCAGCTCATCGTTTAGTGCCTCCAGATCCATGACCTGTTCCTCCAGCATGGTGCACGTGGTCTTCAGAGCCTCCATCGTCTGCAAGTCAGGAGCATTGAGTTGTGTCTTGTGCCAGACAGGGAGGGAGTCCTGGAGGTGACTTTTGTCAAATAGCTTCAGAAAAGCAGAAGTTCCTAACCACAGACAGGTCATTTTTCTATCCCACAGCCCAAGGGGACCAGATGACAACAGACCAAAGGCCATCTATCCATACTACCATCTGAGAGGTAGGGAGGTGGGGGGGCACAATGACACCCTGTAATCCCAGCACTCAGGAGAAGGTCAAGAGTCTACTGTCAGTCTCTACCACACTAGTAAGTTCTTATGCAGTAAGAGCCTGTCTTTAAAAACCAATCTATCCACTTCTAAAGATTTCTTATTGGCCGAGCAGTGGTGGCGCATGCCTTTAATCCCAGCACTTGGGAGGCAGAGGCAGGCAGATTTCTGTGAGTTCGAGACCAGCCTGGTCTACAAGAGCTAGTTCCAGGACTGACTCCAAAGCTACAGAGAAACCAAAAAAAAAAAAATTTCTTATTGTTATTTTTATTTGTGTATGTGTATGTGTGTGCATGTCACATGTACCTACAGGGTGTGTGTGTGAGTGTGTATATATGTGTGAGTGTGTGCTTCAGTCACATTTATGCAGGTGCCTACGGATGCTGGAAGATGATATCAGATCCCCTGGAACTGGAGGTTACAGGCTGTTGTGAGCCACCATGTGGGTGCTGGGAACTGAACTCACATACTCTGGAAAAGCAGTAAGTACTCTTAACCCCAGTACCCATTTTTAAAAGCCATTTTAAAAACCATAATCCTTGGCTATAAGCCAGGATTGACAAGAAGCCTGTTTGCAGGAGCCTACTCGTTCTTAGACCCCCTCGGAGAGAACACACCAGACCCTTCTAAATCCCTCCGAGGGTCCTCCAGGAACCCGAGGGCCCGACCTCTCCTCTTACTTGCTTCTGGCTGGTGAGCTGCATCTCCCTCTCTGTGATCTCACGGCGGAGGTGGTCCACCTCACTTCGCAGCTGCACAATCTCATCGTTGGCACCAGAGGCCTCGTCAAGTTGTTTGGATAAATAGAAGTTTTGGTTGTTGAGTTCAGCGTTGTCCTCGGTCAGCTGGTTCAGCTGCTCCTCCAGGTCAGTGATGACCTATGGGGTGGGGGTGGCGGCAAGAGGGGACTTAGGCATCAAGAAAGGTCACTGTCGGCAAGGCAAGGAGATGCTTCTAGAACCAGTGATTCTGGAAAGCTGCAGTGGGATAGTGTCACAAGGCAAGACAATGGGAACCAACATGCAGGTATGTGACTTGAGGCCCAACTCAAGCTCCCGCACCCGCTCCTTAGTTAGAGCATTCTGAGGGGAAGTATGATACATATGAACTTACGATACATCTGGAAAACATGCGAGAGCCAATCCACCCAGCACTAAATGGATGGGCCAGCTCAAATGAGATCCAGTTAATAGCAGAAGGGGACACAGGCCAAGGAGAGAGGACCTGTCTGAGACTGCAATCATCTAATTAAACTGAAATCGACCTTGACACCACCTACAGAACACTGCCACTGCAGACAGCCACGGTCTTAGAGAGCCAAATAAAGTTTTATCAGGGAAGAATCACAATGAAAAGCATTGTTTGAATAAAATCACAGGCAGTGAATTTAATTCTGTGTAACAAAGATGGGGAAGAAATCTTAAGAGAAGCCTGCATAATTCGGAGGATACAATTCCACATCACGATGCGGCTTAATGGATTTTGCTACACAGTGAGTTCTCCAAGTCTATGAAATTGTCATTTTATTGAGAGAGATTTAATCTGGTTTTACTAAATTATTTCCCTGTTCAATGGCAGAATGACTTCAATTTCAGTGTGTTTGGCTTGCCTGTTCTTTTTGCCGAGGCTTAGCATCGGTGCTTGTAGAGAACATTTATATAAAATACTTTTGAAGTTTAAGAGTAATTTTCTCATAATAGTTAGAATACGGCACGTGTAACATAAATTTTATGTAACAAAAAGAAGTAAATTAAAAGGAAACATCTTTAAGCCTGCAGTTATTAACTGTTTCGGGCTTCTGCGCCTACAACAGACATACTTTGTGACCTGTTAGCACTGCTAGTATGCCTAATCCCTTATCTCAACTGTCTTGATCAATTTAAAAATACAACAGTCTAAACTAAACTAAACAGAACTAAAGAACTCAAACAGGAGTCTAGAAAGTAGCGAGCCTCTCGGGGCACAAGTGCTCTAGAACCTGTGTGGACCGTGATGGCAAGAGGCACACCGCAAGTTGTGAGCAGGCAGTAAAGACGCTGGTCAGGCACCTGGACGAAACAGCTTCCTTAGAAGCCTGGAAATGGAACCGCGTGCCATGCTTTGCCTCACGGTTTGCCTCAACGGTCTCTCTGTGACGCTTTGTGGAGCCATGGCTAAGCTGAGATCTGACAATTCCACACATTCCACCTGTCTTCATCCTACACAAAGTAACCCCGCCCCCTGAGGCCCTTCCCCTAAACAGTAAAGGGAGCTCTGGGAGCAGATCGGTTCACTTCCTTTTCTACTCCTTCCCCAAAGAAAAAGAGCAAAATGGGACCAACAAGCAAGCTTGGAAGATTCTGGAACTCAAATGAGTTTGTACTTGGGTAGGTTTCTCCATCTGTGACGTGGAAATACATGCCACATTTACTCTTTTCCTTTAAAATTATTTATTTATATTTTATGTATGAGTGTTCTACATATAAACCTGCAGGCCAGAGGAGGGCATCCCATCCTATAATAGATGGTTGTGAGCCACCATGTGGCTGCTGGGAATTGAACTCAAGACCTCTGGAAGAGCAGCCAGTGCTCTTAAGCCCTGAGCCATCTCCCCAGCCCGCTATATTTATTCTTGATCTTTTATTTTTAAATTGTCTTGTATCTATTCAAGTCCTGTGCTGTGGGATATATATGGGATATAAATTAATGACCAAAATGGTGTTTCATTCTGAAAAACCTCTTGGGGAATAGACTGACTGCAGAAAATCTATTTACAGAGAAAATATAATTTCCTTGCCATTCACAGTTATATTTAAGCTTCTGGGTACCCACTTCCTTTCTTTGATTCACAGGAAAAAAATACAGTTTATTATGAAGCCATTTCTGTCATCTCTTCTCTTTTTCCCAAATTAAGATTATAAAAAGCTAAAGACGAAACCTGTGAAAAACTAATGAGGTGGCAAAGTCTGGGCTCCTCCTCCTTGAGGCAGGCCTGCTAAAGAGCAAAGTTCCCTCCACTCCCAGTGTCTCTGGCCTCTGCTCCCAGCATCTGATTGTTTTTCTGTATGTGTCATTGTCTCCATTTTCCTCACTAGATGTGGGTAACACGCATGCATGTGCGCACACGGGGCTTTAAAGCATTTCCACTTTGGACTTCCCATCTGCCAGAGTCAGAACACACTGGCTTCTACCCTTTCTAAGCAGCGAGGTGAAGTGTGAGACACATCTCTGCCCGCTTTACTGAGGTTACAGATACCGAGCTGACATGAGACACCGTCACCAGGTTAAAGTATAATGAGCAATCCCTCCAACTGTTCTTTGAAGGGTTATTTTAGTTTCATTTTACAGGTGGGGAAATCGGGGAACCAGAAGACTAAGTGACTGCACCAAGGGCACACAGCCGGTAGAGAAAGAGGTCAGACCTTGAAAGCAGCTCTTTTGCTTTTGTTTTTCTGAGACATATATAGCCTAGATCGGCCTCAACTCGCACAGCTTCCTGCTTCAGCCTCCCCAGTCCTGAGATTATGGACATGTGCCAATATGCCTGGTGTCATTCTTGCTTTGGAATGAGGTAATATGCAAAATTTCTTAGTTCAACATTTTGTGACCATGAGTAAATTCTTTCCACGCTGAGGGTAGGTGGTCTGTTTATTGACAGACTTAGTTATGAGAGTCCATTTACTTTTAGGGCCCAAGAACAGAGGGTTTTTAAAGAAAAAAGATAAACAGAAAGTCTAATTCTATCTTCACAGTAAAAAAAGACAGGGCAGAGAGTGATGGGGAATTAATTAAATCTCACAAGAGGGCAGCTTCCCCACATGGGCCGGACAGGTTTTCTTGTAGGCTATTTTGTGAACCACAGATCTTGGGGCGGTTCTAAGAGAGAACCTGTCTACTCCCGGTGTCAGGAAGACGTATATATGGGGACACACACTCTAGAGTCACCTGTCACTTCTCAAGTCTACTTGTGACCTGTACATTTGACCCCTCACACCGAACTAGAAAGGACCAGTGGGGCGTTAGGGTGGAAGGAACCAGGCAAACAGTGAGCAGCAGCCGGAGGCTCAGGACAGAACCTATTTTAATGCCTACTTTCCTGAAGGCAGCTATTTGCATATTATTTATTTTTAATCTTATAGCTGACAGATTGATTCATAATTAAAGCTGTGTCATATGCTTGCCCACCAACTCCCCTCTAAAACAGACATAGGGAGGGGTTTAGGTGCCAGATTGAATCAAATCCTTTTTTTAAAAATCCCTTCAAAACATAGAAATGGTCTGAGCCTGGAAGTCTCCTGCCCCCAGCTCTGTGAAATCGCTAACCAGATGCTCCTCGTGACTAAATTAGTATGGAGCTCTTACCAGTGACAGAGGGGACACTTTCTAGCAGAGGCCAGAGGGAAGGGCACCCAGGACAAGATCCTGCATCTTTAGAGTTGCCTTCAACTTGCCTGTGTCACTGAGACCCACTACTGTGGCTAAATGCCTTGAAGTAGATGTTCCCAGATGTTTTAAAGTAGAAAGGCCATTTTTCCAAACCAAAGATTATGGAAGGAACCCAAGGTAACTACAGAAGCCAACATCGCTTAGTCCTCTCTGTGGGTCAAGCCTGTATGTGCCTGTTATGTGCCTCATCTAATTACTGCAGGAGTCCCTTGGAGGTGCTGTCACCCCCAACACCAATGGCTCCTGCTGATTCTGAAACTCAAACCTGTCAGAAATGGACAAACCACAGTCATTAACTGTCAACTGGAAACATCAATGCCACGCTGGATGCAAGGCTATAGGCTAGCCCCATTTTACAACAGAGAAATGGGAGCTTGGGAGGATGGTATCCAACAGGTTGCTAGAGACCACTTTATCATATGAACCCTGTCTGCCTGACTCCAAAGCCTGTGGCTTGACCGCTGTGTCTCCCAGCTGTTCTAATTAATATGTGGAGTGGAGGACACTGTTAGATGCCCCCACCCCACCCCGAAATTTGGAAAGGGTCCCATAGGCCTTACTATAAAATACCAGTGGTAAAAGAAACAAATAATAAAAATAACTGTCTCACAGAAATAAAATTCAGAAAGTATAAACATTACATAAGCTACAGATTCAATGCAATGCCCAGAAAAATTCTTCAAAGACCTCGAAAGAACGGTACTCAACTTCATATGGAAAAGCAAAAAACCCAGAAGAGCCAAAACAATCCTGTACAATAAAAGAACTGGTAAAACACCTTTGGATGTCAGTGTGGTGATTTCTCAGAAAATTAGGAAACAATCTTCCTCAAGACCCAGCAATACCACTGTTGGGTATATATATCCAAAGGATGCTCAATCGTACCACAAGGACATGTGCTCAACTGTGTTCATAGCAGCTTTGTTTGTCATAGCCAGAACCTGGAAACAACCTAAATGCCCCTCAACCAAAAAAATGGATGAGAAAAATGTCGTACATTTACACAATGGAGTACTGCACAGCAGAAAAAAAATAATGACAGCTTGAATTTTGCAGGAGAATGGATGGAGCTAGAAAACATTATTTTGAGTGAGGTAACCCAGACACAGAAAGACAATTATCACAGGTACTTACTCATAGATGGTTTTTAAATATAAAGCAAAGAAAACCAGCCTATAAACCACAATCCCAGAGAACTTAGACAACAGTGAGGACACTAAGAGAGACTTACATAGACCTAATATACATGGGAAAGTATAAAAAGACAAGATCTCCTGAGTAAATTAAAAGCATGGGGACCTTGGGGGAGGGTTGAAGAGGGGAAGGGAGAGACAGGGAGGGAACAGAGAAAAATGTAGAGCTCAATAAAAGTCAATAAAAAAAAAATGAAGAAAGGGGAAAAAAAAAAGATAGGCCTGTGTGGCAAGTTTGCCCCAGATTTTTGATTAATGATTGATGTGGGTGGGTGCTTCCCATGAAGAGTGCTGCCATCCCTGGGCACATGGTCCTGAGTTATATAAGCAAGTCGACTGAACAAGTCCTGAAGAGCAAGCCAGTAAGCAGCTCTCCACCATGGTCTCTGCTTTAGCCTTGAGTTTTGACCCTTACTTCCTTCAGTGAAGCAGTGTAACCTGTATACCAAATAAAACCATCTTCTCACCAAAGGAAAAAAAAAAAAACATTGCATAAGCTAAACCAAAAGTCAAATTAATTCCACATACTGGCAGGTTCCCTTATGGCCAAACTTGCAATTTTAAAATTGGTGGCCAAGCTCCACAAAGTAGCATGTAAACCTTTAAGGGTGTGGGGGGTATGTTCCTCCTTATTCCCACTCCGTTGGTTTCACACGTGTGTTTACCCTGAAGTCTATTCTATACCGATCACACCTCAATCATACACAGAAAGTTTATTTTTCTTATGGCAGAAAACTAAAAGAAGTAAAAAGGGGCTGTTAGGCAAGCGGAACAGGTTTACCAACTGACACATTTTAAAACCATCCAAGCTTAAGAAACAGTTAGTCATGTAAAGGAGTCACAGCTCATGTCTTCTGCTATTGATTAGATAATTGACCGGTATCAATTTGTAAAAACTTATGATTATTCTAGAAAGGAAAGTGTGCTGCCTAATGTGTCTCATAATTTATTTATTTTTCTTTCCATTTAATCTTGTTGATTTAGAGTATTTTAAATGAAAAAGTATTTATATTTTTATCTATTAAATTTATCAACTTTTCTCTTCTTCATATGCTCCTTGTTCTAAAAGATATTCAAGCACATTCAAAGAATGTCAGGAACCAAACAGTGGCCTTTGCCTGAAATCGAAACACTTGGAAGGCTGGGAAATGAGGGTAGAAAGACTGAGGTCAGCCTGGGCTACAAGGTGAGGTCTTATTTCAAAATAATTGAGTAAGAGAGAAAAGAGAGACTTCATACAAAATCTGTATTTTATTACTCTGTGTTCATTTATAGGCATGTATAAGAAAATTACTGGGGCAAAAATAAGGAACTAAAAATACTAGATGGACAAGTACAGATTCCACCAATTGTTCAAGGAATGGGGAGGCAGGACCATTCCCCACCACATCTGGACATACAGACCAAAACTGCCTGACAAACACATGTCGTGACCTAGCAATTCCATGGCTGGTCATATGCTCTCCAGGGATCGGTGCTTGCAGCTACCCAAGGACCTGCACAGGAACCTTCCCTAGCAGGGCGAGCCATCTACGGGCTGAGACATTGTGCAGCTACATGCGGCCACTCAGGTAGCTGAGATGCCAAACTGTGACAGTGTGCACCCAAGACTGAGTGCCCCAGTTAGAGTGGGTGACTTGTGACGATAAAGGAAAGATGTACACATGTGTGGGAGGGGTGCTTCACAGGCGTATATCATACACTCAGGGACAGGACCACCGAGGACCGAGAAAGTCAAACTCCACAAAAAGACCAAAGATGCAGGAGCACAAATAAGGACAGTGGCCCCAGATCCTAAAGGGGCCTATTTCTGTCCTTCATTTTGATCAAAAATAGACTTTGCTTCTTCACTGACTTGACTGGATTATGTAACCTGTGAGTGACGCTCGTCTGCTGATAGAATTGCTCCACAGAAGTGATGTCACCCACAAGGGTCCTAGATTGTGAATTTTCCATATTAAAAAGGTGATTTTTCCCTATTAGGAAGACAAACCTTTTTGGTCTACAAGAGAATGCATTGGCCTTTCTTCTTGGCAAAGGCCACAGAAGGGAGAAGCAACGTGGGAAACCAGTCCCTGACATTGGGACAGTTTCTTGCCCAGGTGGGCCATGGGCACTTCCACACTGGAGAAGCTACCTCAAGAGCTTGGTTGAAGCTACAGAATCTATCAACAGTTTCATACTGAGCGTGAAAGTAAAATGCTGTTTCTGTTTTGAGATAAGTTCTCGTCTGCAGCCTGGCCTTGCCTTGATGTCCTTTGCCGCCTACCTCAGCTTCCTGTACAGGTACATGCCCCATACCCAGCTAGAGGAAGAATTATTTGACTATTTTAACTATCCTAACTTCCTTCCCCTCCCAAACCTAAAGAACAGTTTTAACATCCTTAGAACCAGTAGCCCCCTGAAAAACTAAAACAAAATAAAAGCATTATGGTCTTCATGCTGCAAGAGTGTATGGAAAATCAGTCACCAACGCAATGACACCACAGAGAGCCCCCCCGCCCCCGCCTTCTCAGCTCTAGTCTGCTCATCTTTGGCTTGTTCATACTCACAGTGCAGCTGCTGCGAAGGGCATCAAATTTGCGCTGGATTTCATCTCTATGTGCCTGAAAGGTAAGAGGTACATTATAAACCTTTCATAGAGTAGGACGCAATTCTATGTGTTATGGGTCAAATACAGAACCCAGCGATTTGCTTGCAAAGCCAGGTGCACGACTGCAGCAGCCCCAGCATCCGCTTTGCAGAGGACTAATTGATGAGACCATCCCCGGCATCAGCAACAAGTAACAGGGACAAGCATTCCTGCGTTAAGGAGTACAGCTACTCAGACTGCACCATGACACCAGGCAGATGCTTTCATATTCATAACAACAAGGGGGCGAGCTGGGGAAGGGGGGAATAAAGGACCACACTCTTACTCCTCCGCATCGGCCCTAAACCAAGCCCCAGCTCTGAAAATAGAAGTGACTGTCCCTCTTCCCTCCAAATGACCCCTTCCTAGCCTGGGAGATGGACAAACAGAAGACAGACAGGCACGCACACATACACACGTGAGGAAAAAGCAGACTTTTTTTTTTTTTTTAATTAAAGCTGCTGAGATTCATACAACCTCACACCGACCTGGGAGTAAACACCCTGGCTTTCTCTGAGGCAAAACCATGCTAAAATCGCAGTATTTCCGCTATAGTTTGGATCTTAGATGCCATCCAGCGGCCCTTGTGTTAAAGGTTTACAGTCAGCCTGGGGCACTAACGGGAGGTGGTAAAGCCATCAAAGCATGTGACTGGAAATGAACTTAGGTCATGGGCAGTTCTCGAAGAAGATATCGGAGTCCTGAACTAACTAACTCTCTCTCTCTCCGTTCCCCTCCTCTCTCTGTTTTCCTGCTGTCAGAAATAAACAGGCCCCCTCCACCATATGCCCCATCTTGACAACACTAAACTGTAATAGCCCAGCGATCACAAGCTAGAATCTCATGGTTTACAGCAAAGAGGACATGCACAGGTCCAGGCCATTGCTTGGGACAGGCTGAAACATCTGCTAATTTAAGTACCGGTGAGAGGTCTTGAAAAGGAACCTCCAAAGATGACTATATATTCTCTCTTGCATTGGACTGCAAGGAAAGATATATTTTTCTTCTGAGTTTTGGTCAGTTTTGGAAAAAAAGAAAACAAGAGGAAGGGGAAAAAAGTAGTCCAGGAAGGCATCTGGGGCCCATTCAAAGTCCAAAAGCCTGGAAACCGAGGGAAGAAGAATGTGGTCTTCTAGCTATTGTAAGAGTGCTAATGCCGGGCAGTGGGGGCACACGCCTTTAATGCCAGCACTTGAGAGGCAGAGACAGATGGATCTCTGTGAGTTCGAGGCTAGCTTGGTATATAGAGTGAGTTCCAGGACAGGCTCCAAAGCTACAGAGAAACTCTGTCTCGAAAAACCAAAGGATGCTGGGATGTTGTGGGAAATCACAGATCAAAATGAAATAAGGGGACTAAGAAGCAGGAAAGCCCCTGAGGAGGGCAGGGTTAACAGCCAAGAGAGAAATGGTGTTGATTCAGAGTGGTATATCAGCAGAAATCAGAAGTTTAGACAGGACAACTGGAAGAGTGTGAGGGGAACGAGGGACAGGGAGACCCAGGGGACCTTAGACCTGAGAGACAGTGCAGATTATAGCACCAATTGCTTAACTGTGAGAGCACAAGGAGCCATCTAGTCTCAGGCAGAGGCAAAAGAAGTCATATTCTTAAACAAAACAAAGTTTATTCTCCATAAAAGTCTATAAGACAGCTTAAACATTTTAGAGCTATGATGTTCTCTCTAATATGTCCATTTCCCAAGACATTTATAACAGACTATATAGAGACATGTTAGATAGAGACTTAGTTCACTCAAAATCACAGTGATAGAAACTAGACAAAGAAAACACAGATTAAAGTGAACAGGGAGCAGCAGGGAGCTGAGACAGCTGGGAGCAGAATGTGCATTAACTGGGGTCTCTGAAGGAGTTTGGGGGTGAGCTAGAGAAATGCTTCAAGAAGCAACAGCCACAAATGTTCAAAGTTGTTCAAAGCTTTGACCCCACAGACACAAAAACTTCAAAAAACTCTAAACCTAAGAAACACGAAGACAATTATTCTTAAGTGCATTATAGTCAAATTGCTTAAAACCAGCAACAAGAAACTCGTCAAACCAGGCAGAGAAAACCACAGGGCAACAATGGAGTGCTGGGAAGCTGATTCCAGAGTGGATGAAACTGTCGCCATCTTAGACCAGAGCAACATTCATCACCAGGGCTGGGCCCTCATGGGACTGGGACTACCAACACTCCCCCTCACTGAAGAGGGGAAGGCTTTCCTGAGAACACACAGCAGGACAGAGTTGCTGAGGGTCTAGTGAAAGTGTCTTAAAGTCATGACCTTGAGAGTGACTGTGGATCCAGCCCCTTACTCTAGCCCTCCACTTTGCTTTCTGATCACAAGGGGAGCAGAATGTGTTCACAGTGCCCTCCCACCACGTGCTGCTTTGCCATAGACTCAAACACAAGAAGCCAGTCATGAACAAGAGCCACCAAACCTGTGACCCCAAACCAGTCACTTTCTCTTTATACGCTAATTGTCTTAGGTTACCATGATGGCAAGCTGACTAAATATATCCAGCAACGACAAAAGACTAACTTGCTAGGGGTGAGAATAAATATTTACTTAGCTTTAGAACAAAGCCATCTGTACCACTGCTGAAATCTCACTTGCAGCCAATGACCAAGCAGGGTCGGCTCCCATGAGCCTCCTCAGGTCCATCTGACGCCATAATCACCATGGACAAAAGAGAGGATTTATCGAGAAAAAAAAGGCTCTTACACTAATCACCTCTATATCAGGGGTCAGCAAGGTTTGTATGTTTTTTATTTTTGTTGTTTTAGTGGGAGAAATAGTAGAGATTTTTGGTCTGCAAGCCAATTTGATCTACTTAAATAGGTCCACACAGGGCAATGGTCACCATCGAAAATATGAAAATGAGACAGGGGAGATGCCCTGAGCTTATTCTCCAGCACCCACCCAAAAACCCAAGCACCCGTACCTTAGCACTGCAGGGCAGAGACAGGGGGAGTCCCAAGACTCACTGGCCAGCCAGTCTAGTCAATTGGCAAATTACAGGTTTAATGGAACACTATTTCAAAAAAAAAAAAAGAGACCAATAGAAGAATACTTGATTGATACCTTTGGCCTCTATATCACATGACATACATATGTAGGTACACCCGTACATATACCACCTCTCCCTCTCTCCACTTGGTATAAACTCTCTAAATAAATAAGAAACAGAGGGTGAACTCAGTTCTTCCCATGCTAAGGCTCGCTGGGCCACACAGAGGTGCTGAAGCCCTCTTCTACATCCCTATTTGTTACACTTTATTAATAGCAAAGATTCCAATAAGTCTACACCATTAAAAACTCATTCAACTGTCCTTTGGAATCAGAAATTTCAGTCATGGATGATTCATTCCCATTAAAATTCACCATTATGAGGCATTTGGATCATTTGGACACATCAAACACCAATCCTTGCAGAGGCAAAATGTAATGAGGCACTATCATCGACGGGGAGGCCTGAGTACAGAATTTAAAGCAGATCCTGGTGGCTTTGATGACCACCCAGCTGAGCCCAGTAAGAGGGACTGGAGACATGACTCAGCAGTTAGGGGCATTTGTTCTTGTAGAGGACCTGGATTTGGTTCTTGGCACCAATACGGCTGCTCACAACCACCTTTAACTCTGGTTCCAGGTGATCTGGCATCCTCTTATGGCTTCCTCAGGTGCCGTATGCACATTTTAAACATGCCAACAAAACACCCACATACATAAAATAAAAGTTGATAAATCTAGCCAGGTGGTGGTGGTGCACACCTCTAATTCCAGCACTTGGGAGGCAGAGGTAGGTGGAACTCTGAGTTCAAGGCCAGCCTGGTCTACAGAACGAGTTTCAGGACAGCCAAGGGTACACAAAGAAACCCTGTCTTGAAAATCCAATAACAATAATAATAATAAAATCATTTTGGAAAAACTGAAAAGAAAATGGTATGAGATATTGACGTTTCCTTCAAACTGGGGGATGGAACCCACACAACATGCATTCAAAGACAGTGAAAAACCTGAGACAGGCTTTGGATTAGGCCAAGGAAACCACTGGGGGCTAAGTATTGGGGGGGGGCTAGAGAGAATATTTATTTCCTAAAATTATCAGGGACCCCAGAAAGTGAAGACGTTAACATAGTGGACTATGCCACACGGACATTACCAAAGCAGCCTGACCTCAGGAACTTGCAGGGGTGCCCAGGCCCACCTGGGTAGAGGCGTGGCCCCAGGGCCCAGGACACTCCGGTTGTCTCTTGGAGTCTTTGCACATCCAATAATGGGAAGGAGGGTTATGAGAAAGGGGAAACTGAACTACAAGGGTTGAGAACAGGAAGGCAGTGCCCAGCCAGCTTCCGGAATCCACAGCCCGCAGGCCTCCACCTTTCTGGCTCACATCTTGACTATTCTGCCAACAGCTTACTAATTAAGCACAAGGCTTGATGTTTGTGTGAAGGAATGAGAGCCTGCACTGATTAATTACTCCAGCAAATCAAAGGCGATGGCGTTGGGTTCCGTAATCGCACTGCGCAGCGAGGAGGAGCTTTTCATCGGGGTCCGCAGCATTCTGCCACTATAATTCAGCTAAGAACATGGGGTCAGGACCACAGAGCCACACATAAAGCCTTGCTGGTGCATACAAAGTGCATGCCACTTCTCTTTCAGGCTATTCAGGGTAACTCTGACGTCTAAAACACAGCTGCGCACCACAGAGTCTGCGGATGCCAGTTCTGCAGGGAGGGGTGGTGCTGTCTTCTGGATGGAGAGTGAACACTGTCTTCTGTTATCAGGAGCGGTGTCTAAGGCACGGCAGTTACAGTTTGACTCAGGTTTAACAGTCAATTCCAATGCAAGAGCAGTCAACAGGCTGGATAATGCGAGGAGGGGAGAACAAAGAAAGCACAAAAGTCTCCCAGCCGCTCCCACCAAGCACCTTCAATGGAGAACTCTAATGTTAACAGTGTTCCATCTAATTTGGCCCGGGGATGGAGGCCGGACCAGCTGATTGCTCCCTTCCCATCCTGGGAAATGACCGCCTCTTTGAATTAAGCAATAATAGCCCATTTGACCATTCTCTCTATTGATTAAAAACCACCAAGCTGTGAGGCTCACAAACCTCCTACGAGATCACTGTAGATCTGTCTGCTTTAATTTGATTGATGCTCACGTTGGGTCTAAATGTGGGCCTTGAACAATAAGAAAGTAATAATCATATACTGTGTTTGTAGCCATTTTTCCTTTTCTTAGAAAATACGCCCTTCAAAACCAAGCTGACCAAGTCCTTTACTTGGCAGCCGCACGCTGTCAATAACCAGGTCTGAGAGACAATCAAGATGGAGGTGAAAAGGCAAAGGCTCAAGGCCTCAGGATGGAATGGAAGCATATGAGGATGAGGTGGAGGGTTTCCCAGGACAGCAACGAAAGCATATGGAGGGGTTCCCCACGACACCTCCACAAACAGCTGCCATTCCCTGTCTTCCCTGGACCAAGGTCTTTGGTGTGGGCTCAGCCGCTCATGGGCTGGTGTACCATTACCAGCATCTTCTACCATCAGTTTGGGCAAGTTCTACAGCCCATGTACCTTTATGTGCAAGAGAGAGAGAGACAGAGCCTGAAATTTTAGAACTAGGGACGACTTTTGTTTTCTGCTTTTTGGGTTTTTTTTGGGGGGGGTGCACAGTTGTAAAGATTTTTGGAGGCAGTGAGCTCACCCAACTAAATTAAGCCGTCACTAGCTGCTGTAAGAGGCTTCAAGCAACCAGTAGACACAGCACATTCCAACCAAAGCAGTAAGGCAGGATTTAAGGGACTCATTTCCCACAGATAAACGGCAGTGACACACGCTTTATTTTATGTCCTCCTCCGTCCAAACGCACAGGAAAGATACATGACCACTGCCTGCCCTCCCGATTCCCACAGAGCCGCGAGATACATGTATCATCCTTGGGCGCTGCAGAGAAAAATGAATTGAGGAATCACGGGCTAATACCCTGGGGAGAAAGGCTAAAAACACAACGTTAGGCACACAGCAAGTGCTCTTCATCCACGGATTAAGTCAGTGATGTCTCCAGTTTTGCTGTTGAGTTTGAATGTTCTCAGAGAACAACCAAGAAAAGACATGATATAATGCATTAAGTAACAGTGGTTCTCCCAATAGCAGCTAAGAAAAGCTGTCTGTCTGTCTGTCCTCCTCTCCACTCACTCAACTAGAGTAAAAATTTATATCTTCTTGGCACGCATTCCTTCCTCCTTCCTTCCTCCCTCTTCCATCTTGTCTTCTACACATCCACTCTCTGTTTGCCTTTTCATACTTACTGGGCCCAGCTCTCCTGCTCTGTAGCTTACCAAACTACTTTCAGTCCACTCTCAAAGCAGAATACAAACAAAGAAATGCCATGATATTTTTTTCCACACTAAATATTGGGGGCAAGCGGCATCATAATGAATGTTTTCATAGAGATGATAGAATTTTGGGGCAATCAATATCCAGACTTGGCAGACGTTCCAGACAACCAAGGCTGCATAAAGCACCTTCCTTACAGGAGTTGTTCTGTCACTGGTATCATGTAAGCCATTGTAGCGTCCACTGGTCTCCAGAGGACCCTGTCCCTGGAAGATCACATTCACAATCTTGTTTAAATAATGGTAACTCTAAACCCAACAACAGGAGGCAACTTGTAACCATAAAACTAGTTTAAAGAGACAGATGGACACACACACATTATTAAACAAGGTAAGTCATAAGCAATGAATGCATATGACATAAGAGTAATTCTACTCTAAGAGATGCAGAGATACGGGCTGAAGTGGACAAGCCCAGCATCCAAGTGGGATTGGAATTGATAAGGCACCCATTATTAAAAAACAAAAATCAGTAAACAAATCATCTGCTTTGTGCCCTGCCTACAGAAAAGGGTACCCTGACCAGCAGGCATGACTGTACCCATCTGCTTGGCAGGAACAGTGTGTTACTATGAGGACTGTGTGGGCTGTCTAATATAGCCAGCGAAGCTCAGGACACTTTCTGAGCCTGAGCCCGCCACACAGCCTTCCAAAAGGAATGGGCTTGCTTTCTTTCTTTAAAGATTTATTTTATCTATGTGCGTGCGTGCATGTGTCTGTGTGTCTCTGTATGTATGAGAGAGAGAGAGAGAGAGAGAGAGGAGAGAGAGAGAGAGAGAGAGAGAGAGAGAGAGAGAGAGAGAGGAGAGAGACAGAGAGCAGGTGGGAAGGCTTCAGAAGGGGGCATCAGATCACCTCGAGCTGAAGTTAAACAACATGGTTTCTGGGAACCAAACTCGGAAGAAATAGATGTAAGTGCTCTTAACCATGGAGCCATCTCTCCAGCCCTCAGTATTGGGGTCTTCTAAGTAATCTGCCCTGAACGGGAGATGTCAGGACCCCCCACTCAGAGCATCCCAGCCAACAGCTCCTTTCTCCGGAACCTGATGGGTTGGCATTCCACTGGAAAGCCTCTCATGAGCTCCATCTGTCCATCTGTCCATCTGTTAGCCTGGATTGGCCCCTGTGGAATGGACAGTGGTGGTGAGCACAGCCAGAAGATCTTCCAGAAAGAATGGAGGTGTGAGTCCAGTGAGGTTTTCCCATAGTAAACCTCAGGAAAACTCTCTCCAGCTTGGTACACTTGTCTCTCAGAAAAGGCAGGGATGTTAGACTGCTTTTAGAGAAATGATCTCTCATGCAGATGACTCTTTCCCACCTAGATCATACCAGAGGCATGAAAAAGACATGAACAGGACTGAAGAAATGGCTCGGGAGTTAACAGTGTGTACCTCTCTTCAAGGACCCAAGCTGAGTTACCAGCATCCAGCCAGGTGGCTCACAACATCCTGTGACCTCAGCTCCAGGAACTCTGACACCCTCTTCTGGCCTCCACAGGCATTGCAACTCATGTGGCACATTCACAAAGACACACATAAGTGTAAATTTAAACACACACACAAGAAATATGGGAGTGTGCACCTGAGACCCCAGCAGTCAGGAAGCAGAGGTAGGGGGATTATAAGCTCAAGACCATCCTGGGCTACACAGCAAATCCTCATCTTAAAACCTCTCTTGTTTCAAGCTGGGCAGTGGTGGCACACACCTTTAATCCCAGCACTTGGGAGGCAGAGGTGGGTGGATCTCTGTGAGTTCGAGACCAGCCTGGTCTACAAGAGCTAGTTCCAGGACAGGCTCCAAAGCTACAGAGAAACCCTGTCTCGGAAACACACACACACACACACACACACACACACACACACACACACACCTCTTGTTTCAAAAAATAAAGATATGAAGCAGAATCTATGGTTTAAAAGAAATAGTGACACAATTGAGACCAAGCAGGAACAAAAATCAAACAAACAAAAACAAAACAAAACTAAGTCCCAGGGATAAGGTATAAAGACTACTATAAGACAGAAATTATTAAGTTCTTGTGATTATTAAAAACCAAAGTAGAAGACACAAGTACATCAACTCCAGCTAAAAATGAATTTCACATGTAACAATGATCACTTAAAAAAGAGAACAGGGGGAATTTTTCAAAGTGCTCAGGAAGGCAGATCTTACCGGATGAGCTAGTCAACAAAGAAGTCTAGCTACACAAGCTATTTTTCCACCCACTATCCACACCCATGAATCCACCACCCCCCCACCCCCCCCCCCCCCCCCCCGCGCCACATCTCTAAGAGTAAACAAAGACACTTGGCGCCTACTCTCCTCCCAGCTAAGACCTCCTGAACCTGCCAGAGATGCTCGCAGACTAACAGACTAACCGTCAGTGCCTGGATCTCCTCCTCCGCTTCCGCCGTTGTCTCCTCCAGCTCTGTCTTTGCCTGGCGAAGCTGGCCCTCCAGGGCCGCCCTGGCTGCCTGCAGGGCTGTCAGTTGGGACTCTCGCTCCTGCAGGGACAGCTGCAGCTCTGTGAGCTGGCGTTTCAGCTCCAGCTTCTGTTCCTCATGCTCCAGGCTGACCTGAGGAAGAAAAGGTTACATGCTCAGTAGACTGTCAAGAGAGACTGTGAAGATAGCTCAGCCTTGTCAGAGCAACAGCACTGAGAAATAAATACAGCAGGACGTGCAACGAACTCCCATGGGTTCTGCCTCCATGGACTCATTCAGCCACGGACTGAAACTATCCAGAGAGAGACTGTGTCTGTAGTGTACACGCCTGAACACATAACACATACAGAAATGTCATCTTCCCCTAGGCAGGAGAATGAAGATTTTGGTTTTACTTTTTCTTTCTTTCTTCCTTCCTTTCTTTTGATTTTTCAGGAACTCACTCTGTAGACTAAGCTGTCCTCGAACTCAGAGACCCACCTACCTCTGCCTCCCAAGTGCTCGGATTAAAGGTATGCACCACCACTGCCCCGCCAGTTAGCTTCTTGGAGAGCAACTGCACAGCAGTGTTGAGTGGTGTGACTCAAGGCACTTGGGAGATGTGTGTAGGTTGTACGCAAGTGCTTCCCTATCTTCGAAAGGGCACTTGAGCAATTATGGGTTTGGATATCACTGATGGGAGTCTTAGAGCTGTGCCCCAGGGACCATCCCCTAACTCCCAGACACTCAGATGCAGCCACAAGTTTCAGCATCACGGAGGGGAGTCCTAGAGCTGTGCCCCAACGACCATCCTTACTTCACAGGAACTTAGATGAAGTCACAGGCTTGGGTATCATGGACTGCCCCAGTGACCATTCCTAACTCATAGACACTCAGACGCTTAGGGAGGCTTCCAAAGAAAGATAAGACGGTGGGAGTCTCGGATGGAAACTCTAATAATCATCCTATTAATAACAAAGATGCCTTTATAATTGGAATGCAGATGCCATAAGGGGTTGGATTCTATTTCTCCTAAGTATTCTCACACTGATTTATTCCCATCAGATAGTCTGCATGAATGTCCTATTTTGAGGTAAGCACTCTTCTGCCAGCCCAACCATCCAACTCAATATTTTAGGCATTCATTTTAGAACTTTTGTTTGTTTGTTTGTTTGTTTTTCAAGACAGGGTTTCTCTGTAGCTTTGGAGCCTGTCCTGGAACTCGCGCTGTAGACCAGGCTGGCCTGGAACTCACAAAGATCCATCTGCCTCTGCCTCCTGAGTGCTGGGATTAAAGGTACGTTCCACCACTGCTGGGCTCATTTTAGAAAAGTTTAATGAGTCATTTATGCATAGAGGAAGACATGGAGAAGAAAGACAGCCTCCACCTTTGCGTTGAGAAGAGAGATGAAGCCAACCATCCTCATTCTGTAGTCGAGTGTAATAGCTGGGACATGGAAGGTCGCTGTACAGACGGCAGAGGTATGGAAGCTGACTCTAGAACTCTTAAACTCTGCTACAAATACAGGAGAAGGGCTGAAGTGAAGCGGGCTGGAGAGATGGCTCAGCAGTGAAGAGCACTTGCTGCCCTTGCAGAGGACCGAGCTCAGTCCCCAGCACCCACATCAGGCAGCTCATAAGCACTTATTTCTCCAGCTCCATGTGATCTGACATACTACGCTGGCCTCAGTAAGCACAGACTGATTCCAAAGAGCAACAAGCTTTAGGGGACACTGATGGCCCAGATGAGCTCCCCAGGCAGAGCCAATTCAGTAAGATGGACTTGTATGGAAATACAAAGCAAGTAACTTTAGTCCCAGGAGACCTGATAGTTTCTTCTGGCCTCTGCAGGCATTGCAAATGCATGGCACACATTCACACATGAACATAAAGAAAAATGAATCGTAAAAATAATAACAATTTACAGGAGTCAAATCAGATGGGAAAGGACTAGAGACATAACCCTGGGTTTTGCTTGAGTCTAGCATGCACAGGCCCTGGCCAAGTTCAAGTGGGATTTTTTTCAGACAGGGAAAGTGAGGCATCCAACTTGATCAACATGGACAAAGTCATCCCAGGACCTAGCCAAACTAGTAAGACATGCTTGTTGTAATCATAGGGTATCTTTGAGGACAAACAACAAGGGTACAGAATAAATTCAGCACACCCACTGGGGGAAATGGGAGACATATCCAGCAGAGAAGGTGCCCCAGAAAAAGGTGACAACCAAGTCCCAGGTCACCAGAGCAAAGAGAAGAAAGAACTGCAGAAGACGTTGTGGCTAATTTGAATCAGGTCGGGAACAAAGGACAGAGGAGAGCTGAGTATCTGTGGTGTTTCCAAACAGGTACTCCAGAGAGTACCACCAGCGACTCCAGCCGAGAAGAGGAAGAGCATCAGTGCAGGGAGGGTGGGGGGACTGGACGGGGACATGGGAGAGGGGACACAGCTCAGTATTAACATACTAACACGCTGAACTCCACCCTCATGGGAAACCCAAGTGCAGTGGTCCAAAGTCCTCAGAAACTCAACAGCAGAGCATGGTTGCCCATCTAGATCTGTCAGTCCTCACATGTTAGTGAGAGCTGAAGCCAAGAGTCCAGGATTGTCACGTGACACAATGAAGATGATGTGGCTACAGAAAACAGAATGTAGAAGATACCAGGCACTGGAGTCGCTGATAGAGCTCCGCAAGAAGCTGATGAGGGAGGTGTTACCACTCCCTCCACTCTACAGATAAGTAGTCTGTAGCACTCAGGGATCAGGCAATTATGCAAATTTTACAGTTAAAAAATACAAAATAAAAAGATGGTAGGGCTGGCATTCGAACCCAGGAAGCATGGTAGGAGTTCATGTTTGCAAACACAATGTCTTCCTGTTTGTCTCATTAAAATGCCAGCTGTCAGTGCAGGCTGGGACTCTACCAGCAAGCCTGCAAACTCCCCAGATGTCCACTGGCAAAACCCTGAGACATGGGCGACAGTGAGGCAAGGAGAAATCCAGTTGCCAAAGGCGGGCACTTAAAGCAGAGCCCAGAAGTCCCGAAGGTCACAGAAGGAGCCACCACTGCACACTGGGACTAAGGAGAAAGCTCGGGGCCCTTTAAGGCGAAGCAGATGAGGCTGGTGCCTCTGTCCTGATTCTCACACCAGCATGTCGCCCAGAAAAGATGGACTCCCAGGGAGAATGAGAGCCCTGAGCCTCTTATGAAACATTTTAAGTTTCTCCTACAGTCCCAGAGGTGGGAAAAGCAGTGAGCTATTAAAGAAAGAAACACCAACAAGCTTCTCCGAGGACGTGGTTACCCAGAGGAGCTACTGCATCCACAGGAAGACAGTCTACGTAGAGAAAAAAGGTGAAAGACAGCTGGCTCGCCCGGGCTGAAGGCACCTGCCTGTCTGGGTTGTCTGCACTGAAACCCTTAAGGCTGACTCTACTGAGAAAAATCAAAGTATAGCCTGGATAGTTCAAGTGAGACCGATTCTCCAAACCAATCACACAGACTACTCCCTACAAACAAACAAACAAAAAAAGAAACTAAAAAGCTACAAACTCCATGCCCCTTCCAATTCCCTTTTTAGAGACGATAAAACAGCCTTCGTGGCTCACATCTGTGGCTCCCTCAGGAAGCTGAGACAGGCTGGTCATGGTCTCAAAGAACTCATAAAAAAAAAAAAAAAAAAAACTGAAGAAGAAGCCAAAAGTGCACTATAAGGCTCTGGATGTTGCTAATGGAGCGACCGTGCCTTTGGAGCCCAGTTAAACCAGACACGTGTAACCATCCTTTCCCCAAGTTCAGTCCTCCAGTTCAGTTTTCCTCCATCAGGCAAACCTTAACCTGGTTGTCTTTTAATCTCCTGTCATTCTGAGACCAACCTCGGCCTCAATCACAGGCCTGCAGCCTGCCCACGCATGTACATCTCATGGCCCTCATTAAATCCTGCTGAAGGGGGAACTTCTCAGCCACTGATGCTTCAATCTTACATGACTGCCACAGAGCCCTAGAAGGAAGAAACATCACCACCAACGCTTTAGAGATAAGGAGCTAAACCACGAACATACGGTCTATAAACAGAAAACTAGGGGGCTGCCAAGAAGGCTCAACAGGTTAAAGGGTTTGCAGCCAAACCTGAGCAACCCGAGTTTGATCTCCAGAGGCTTACATGGTAGAAGGAGAAACCCAAACTCCCACAGGCATGCTGTGGAGTGTGCAAACACCCATGTGCACACGCACAATACTGTTTTCTAAACTAATAATAAATAAAGGTGAATTCAAACCTGGGACCACACGGCCCACTCTACATTCTTTGCCTCCATGTACAAGGCCTCCAGTGTGTATTGACTTACACTTGGAAGCTGGCTAACTCAGGGACTGGATTCCCCCAGCGAAACCCTGCATCCTCACCTCCCTCAACCTTGTCTCCAGCTCCAGCAACCGAGTCTTGTCACTGTGATCTTGGTGGCTGATTTTCTCCAGCTGCTCTTCCAACTTTCGGTTCTGAGCCTCCAGTTTCCCCGCCTGTGTCTCCAGGTAAAATTTCTGTTGCCTGAGTTCTGAAATCATCTCTTCCTGGGCCTTCCTGGTGGGGGGGGGGAGAGTAAACCAAACAGACTCATCAGAGGCAAGCATGTCTCCCTGGTATAGCAGGCAGAAATGGGGTGAGAAGGTACATCTTCAGTGAGTAGACTGTACTCATCCCAAGGTTATTGCCCCTCCTAATTCGGCCTCATAGGCATGGGCACAGCATGAGGAACCGGGGCCCTTTAGTCAACAGTGCTCTGAGTTTCTTGTCAACGGGATTAAGTGTGGTCAAGCAACAGATGCTAACACTTCAATCCTTTGGTAGACCTTTTCATTTGTTGCTTTTAGAGCCTGTATACAGAGTAGAGAGATGCCTCCTTCGAGCAGAGGCGTCCTCCTGAGAGTTCACAATGCACGCTCTGTGAAAGATGCTGCAATCGAGAAAAGACAACTGTGCTCCTCCTAGAACTCCTGGTGGTTCCTCACCTTCCTGCCAATTGCAACGAGTATCAAAACTGAGAACCCAAGACCAGAGAGCGGGTGGCCCAACTGGTTCATAGTGAGATGGGAGTGTTTCCAAAGGTCTCTGAAGGGATGTGCGGAGGGAAGACACTCCTCAGGACTCTAAGTTCAGGCAAGGAGACTGATCTGAGCATTTCTAAACTTGGCCGGCCCTTGCCGACCCCTGAAGCACAGCTCCCTATAGCGGGATGCATAGCTGAACTGGGTGCACACAAAGTCACCTCCTGCTGATTAACAGCAGGCCAGGATGGGGACAGGGACAGCAGCTTTCCAGAAACAAACCCTAGCCATCTTTCCCAGCCACAGGAAATACTCTGTGGTCTGTAGGAATTTGAGGTACCTGAGAATACGTGACACGTACCATGGTGGTGGTGATGCACACCCTTAATCCTAGCACTCCGGAGGCAGAGGCAGACGGATCTCTGTGAGTTCAAGGCCAACCTGGTCTACAGAGTGAGTTTCAGGACAGCAAGGGCTACACAGAGAATCCCTGACGCAAAAGAAAGACCGCACAGGGTGAGGCCATTCAAAGGAGAGCAAAACTACACAGCTGCGCACAGCAAGGCTCAGCGGATGCACACACTTGACTTAGCCTATGGTGGTTTCCATCAAACAAAAGAACAGACTTTCTGTGCCGGGAGCCGAGGCGAGTGCAATAGACTGCTTACATGTTCCTCTGGGTGAAGAGACTGCTATTTGCCGCAAGCTTGTTGGCCTCGGACAGTTCCACAATCCTCTGCTCCAGGGATCTGATCTTGGAATCCATAGCGTTGATCATCTGAAACACAGGTGACCCCTGACACCTCACACGTGGACAGTCATCTCAGAAAGGGGTGAAGGTGGGCCTTGGGAGCCACTGAGAGTGTCCTTTCAAATGTCCACAGGTGGGTTGGCCAAAGGTAGTGAGAGACTGTACCCTGAAGGTCACGGGTGTCATTGTTCAATGGATGGTCTTCATCAATGGATAAATTGATGAATATAAATGATATTCAGTTGTTTTTCCAACGGAAACCATTGTCTCCACACTAAGTGGCCTTATAAAAATCACCTAGCAGGACCTCTCAGGGAAGCGGCCATCCTGCATAGAAGCAGGCCTCTTACATCTCAGTGCCATTTGTACACAACCCGGGCATTTAGGAGCTCGAACATACAACTGCGTAAACATTATAATGCATTTCTCTACATTAGTGTTTCCTCAATTTAGCTAAAGGTGGGGTCAGATAAAAATATAACTAAGGGCAGTGGCGGTGGTACACGCCTTTAATCCCAGCACTCGGGAGGCAGAGGCAGGTGGATCTCTGTGAGTTCAACGTCAGCCTGGTCTACAAGAGCTAGTTCCAGGACAGGCTCCAAAGCTACAAAGAAACCCTGTCTTGAAAAAGCAAACTAAAAAAATAAACATATATATATATATCTTGGACAGGACCCTCCTTTAGAGAGATGGGGAGGAGGGCATCAAACCCAGCATCCTTATGTATGAAAGGCAAGTGCTTGAGCTTGTGCTACATTCCCAGTCCTTCCCTTGGGGATTCTGGGGTAGAAAACCCCATGAGCATCTGGGATAATATGGATGGATTTACATGTATCACAGGCCAGTCCCATGCCCAGCAAGTTTGAAGGGAGAGAAATCAGTAAATTTTAAAAGAGAGAGTGACGTGGGAGACCAAGGGCCACCAGGTGCTGTCCAGAGGCACTTTGAAGGGAGGGACCCTGTGGTGTCAGTCATTAGAGAATACAAATCCAGTCACTGTTCTTTGGGGAACAAAGCTTCCTAGTACCCACAGACCCTGTATGATGCCACGGAGAGAACACGTTACCGGATGAAATGGAGTGACTCTTGGCCTCACTCGAAACCCTTCTCAGGAAGGTGGCCTGGAGTCTTGCTACCTACCGCCTTCTGCTCGCTGAGGATTTTGCCCTTCTCGTGGGCCTCCTCTTCATGTCTCTGCATCATGTTCTCCAGGCTCTCCTTGTCGGCCAGGTCTTTCTTTATCTGATTGTCCAACACCTATGGAGACAGAAGATGTGAACATCCCAGGAAGCTAAACTGGGGGAGGAGGGGAAGAGAGGCAGCAAAGGCCCAGGCCTCCAGACTCCAAGGCTAAAGAAGGTGAAACCCGAGCAGAGTCTATTCATGCACCAAGATGACTTGAAGAAGAGAACATCGCCCACCAAATGCCCCAAATCAGGTGGACGTGAATGAGAAGTCTGCTGTGAAGTCGGGCAGCTCCAAAGACCAGAGGGCTGTGCCCAAATGAAGAAAACTGATTCCAGCATATGGGAAGAGGGAGCGGTCAGTGCCTAGCCCTAGAGAGGGAAGCACTTAGCATTTGAGAACATTACCTGCGCGCGGGGGGGGGGGAGTTAGCAGTGGTTTTCAAAATTAGTGCCTTGCTCCTAATTTGTACAAAATGAATTCTGAATACTCCCAAGCCATGCATCTCAGAAGGAAAGGAGATGAAGAGCCACAGAGTCTGATGTCCTGACACAGCCAGCGACAAGACGATGTTGCCCACCAATGCGTGGGTGGGAAAGATAATATGAAAGAGGGGGAAAAAAGTCCTTTTTTCTTCTGATATAACCAGGATTAAAAGTTCCTGAAAAAAAAGACACTGTTCTCAGGAAGAGAAAAATGCTGTGTTCTCAGGGCTCAGGCTGTTTCTGTGAGCACCTAGTCCCAAAGAGGAAATATAGAACAGCAACGGTGTCACCAACCACCAGTTTGATCTAATGTTCTGCAAGGCACTTGACCCTCCAAATCACCAAAACCCTGGGGACAGAGAGGAAAGATACTGAACTCCCCGAGCCTTTGACCAAGCAAGAACCTATGCTCTTCACCACAAAGAATTCGTTTTGCTTTTGTGAATAACACCACTGCCATCCAACATCCACCAGAAGACTGGAAATAAAGCTGTTAGAATTGGGGTCACAGGTGGGACCTGAAATACGCCTTTCCCACAATGTCTATTGTGAGGGGCCCTCTATGGCTTCTGGGGACATTGTCCCTCAAAAAGAACCAGTCAGCAGGGAAGGGGTCCACAAGATAAAGGAAAGAACAAACATCAAAGAGGGCTTTCAACTAGAATTCAATAAGGAAGGAAAAAAAGAAGAAAGTTAGTGGAGAAGCCCAGAAGGTGGCCAGCAGGGTCATGAGGGTTCGGAGCACTCAGTGAAGTAACAAAGTGACCGTTCTGTTGGATGTCTGAGAGTGATTCTAAAATTATGAGCAAGAACACGGTGGATCCGGGGTATGATCAGAGCTATGACCAAAATGGCCCTACAGAAGCTGGAACCAACAGTATAATACAGAAGAGTTCAGAGGGAACAGCTCGTCTGGAACATTCCCTGGGTTCTATAAGATAAAGTTCTGTCTGGCTAGAAGGGACCAGAGACTGCACAATGCCCAGGATGCCCAGGCTAAGGAAGCCCCCTTCTGCAAGGTGCTAATGCAAAGGAAGATGGCTGCTCAGATAGATCTTGACCTTGGCAGCGATGGGTCCAGATACAACCTGCACGTTGACCAAAAGGGACATGCCATCACCCAGAATGAAAGCATCTTGGCTTTGACAGGGTTTGTCTGGCAGGAAGATGGACAGAGATGTAAGACAGACATGGCTTTTGATGGGCACTTCAGTATCACCATTCAAACCACACAGTGGATTCCACAAGGGGGTTACTGTTGTTACACAGACATGCTGAGAGATGACTGTATACAGTCTCATTCTGAACATTAAAGTCTGGAAACCACTACAAATTCTAAACTGAAAGGTGAGCTCGATAAATTTAAGAGGCCACATCTGGACATTTTCCTATAGTCATTTAATAAAAAGTAACTGAAAATTGCCACAGGTAAGAGAGTGTGGCAGGGCGGCAATGGCAAGTGTGTCTGGGTAAGGATAGACACGTTGGACTCGCCAAGAGAGGGCCTCTTAATGCTAAGGATGCAAGAAAACCTAGACCAGGGTCACCACAGACACCAACAGCCCCTTCCAATGACTGGGCAAAGAAACGATCACATGTGATAGAATGACCAAAGTCATGTGACCGGGGCTCAGTTCTCAGGAGTGGGGATGGGGGTGCTGACAAGAGAAAGTATTTCAGACCAAAAGCTAAGCAAAAGCAGACAAAGAAAGAATGACTAAAACAAAGTTGTTTCTAATGGAAGACATTTGCTGACCCAAGTGAACTGAAGCTCCTGTCTCATAGCCTCATGTATGACAGAAGACTGAAGTCAAAGTTTTCCATAATGATGCAACAAAGAAAATGGGCAGCTTGACAGACATGCAAAAGGGAACAGACATCGTGAGGGAGAAAGAGAGAGGGGTGCAAAGCCAGTCTTCAACACACCAGTCATCAGATACACAAGCTCAAAGAAGGACAGACCTGAAAATGAATGCACAGAATCAAAAGTTATCTTTCATAATCTAGGAAACTTGGGAATAAAACAGAGAGCATATCTGCCTAGAAATAAAACATATTCCTGAAATTAAAACCTCAATAGACAGGTTTGTCAGCAGTTTAGACACAGTTAAGAGAGGCTTAGCAGAGTGGAAAGCAAGGCAGTAGAACTCACCCAGGATATAGCACAGAGGGACAAAGAAACGGAAACATAGAAAAGACAGGATTCCGGGAGATCTAGCCCACGTCTACTTAAATTCTCAAGATGGCAGCAAAGACAAAAGACAGCAAAAATAATACTTTAAATATATTAAATACTGATTTCTTGGGTATTGAGTAAAAAAATGTATCAATCTACTCAAAATTTCAAGCAGGATAAATAAAAGAAATCAACGTCCCAACAACTCACAGCAAGACAGCAGAAGAATTAAAGATGAAGGAGACACACACAGAGACACATACACACAAGCTTAGCTTCGAGACGGTAACAGTAAGAGCGGGGTTGGGTGGCCAAAGAGCGCTGTCGCAGCCTACAGAAAACACGGTACCCTAAAAACGAGGCTGACAGGTACATGGGCAGCACAAACTGATCTTTGGAAGTGGTTGGGGGCAGTACAGTGGAGCTGGGGAAAGTATGGGTGAAAATGACCAAAATGCATGCATGATTATATGTAAATATCAAATAATAAAAAGCATTTTTCTTAAAAAAAAATGGGGATGGACACTGTTACATCCAACAAATATACCAATTTAAAATGCACATTCAAGAAAATAAATAACACAAAATTGAAGTTGAGGGAAAGAAACCAACAAAAGTGGGGAGACACAAGAGAGGGTAATCCAAGAGATGTGGAAAAAGCAACTGATGCCGGGCAGTGGTGGCGCACGCCTTTAATCCCAGCACTTGGGAGGCAGAGGCAGGTGGATCTCTGTGAGTTCGAGACCAGCCTGGTCTACAAGAGCTAGTTCCAGGACAGGTTCCAAAGCTACAGAGAAACCCTGTCTCAAAAAACCAAAAAAAAAAAAAAAAAAAAAAGCAACTGATTAGACACATAAAAAAAATGTTGTAATGAGTTATTCTGTACCATTATATATGCCATTTCTAAAAAATGAAGCTAAGGAGCTGGAGAGAGGGTTGAGTGGTTAAGAGCGCTGGCTGCTCTTGATTCCCAATACCCACGTCAGGTGACTCATAACCACCTGTAACTCCCAGCTCCAGAAAACAAAACAAAAACCGATGCCCTCTCCTAGCCTCCTCAGGTGCTACACTCACATGCATATACCCCACCCCCACCACACACCTAAAATTAAAAAATTTAAATTAAAATTTAAAAATAGAAAATGAAAAATTTAAGATGAGGATAAGACAAGCACATTTTCAGAATATTAGATCTTTACAAAATTAAGTTCTCAAGGATGTTAAACGAAAGGAAAAGGTATGAATAAAGTCAGAGATGCAGAAAGAAAAATCAAAAGAATACGGTGACTACGTGGACAAATCTACATAAATCACGCCCCAAACCACAGTGGGTTAAAAATGAATAAATAAAGATGGAACCACAATATGGAATGAAGGCTCTATTAAGCTCCAGACTTGAAAATCTCACACCATGCAGTAAGGACAGGGTTTACCCTACACCGCCCTTTGCTCTAAGAAGCTGTGAGCCCAAGTGCCCGCGGATGCAGGGAAGGTTTACACAGGACGGACAGGGTGGCTTTACTTTAATCTTTTCCTCGTAGTGTTGTTCTTTCTGTTTCAAGTGTACTTCTAGGTGTTGTGCTGAGACCTGAGCCTCCCGGTGTTTCTCCTCCAGCTCCTGGACACAAAAGAACAGTCAGTCAGGCGTGCTTGGGGAAGGGAGCCAGTGCGCATGAGACAATCACAGGAAACATGAATGTCACAGGCACTGCAGGTCACAGCAGCCACTGCTTCCTCCAACACTAGACTGAGGCTCTTGGGAAGGAAACCGCCAGTGCGTGGCTTGGTTCTCCCAAGTCCAAGCAGACACACACACACACACACACACACACACACACACACACGTACACACAACAGCTGGTGGGCTGTGAGGCCGGATCAGTTGGTGTGACAGGTCAGACAGGGACAGTGGCTCCACTTTACACAGAGAAATAAAGGAAACAAAGGCAACGTCAAGAGCTCAGCGTGGCACAGAGACCCTGACCACTGTCATGAGCCTTGGGCTATTTTTATTGTTAATGTTCATCAGCCTTAAACAAGAAAAGGGATTTTAATTTATTGTGAAGATAAACAATACTTTGGGTCTTCCTCATTCATAAAAGCATTGCTCAAGAACCCTTGCTAAAAAGGAAAGCTAATGTCACAATCAGCACAAGTATAAAAATAACCTTGGCGTTTGGAGTGATCACTGTAAATGACTGGCATGTGGAGTTTGGCATGTTTGGTGTGAACACTGGAGACGGACACGTGATACAATGTTTACAGGAAGCGGCGCTAAGGGGAATGGAGATGAATGGAAAACACGGGCGATGACAATGAAGATGCATGCGTACACACAAGTGAGAAGAGAAGCTGGAGCCAACAAACAGACCAAGTTGAAGGTTCTCTTGCTTCTTTCATTGCTTTTTCTGCCTTGAAACAAGATTGTGATTCATTTGAAAATTACACCAACTTTTTTGCCTGTGTATTTTAAACCAACCTCTTAGGAAACACAGCATCCAATTGACTCGTCAAAAGACAAGCTAAACGCAGACACGGTTGCATCGGAACCAGGAGTCTGAACCCATCAGTTAATTACTGACATCGGAAGCCATTACTCCTAAGTTCTCTTCTCTTCATACTCCTGTGAAATCCTCTATGAAGTCTAAGCAATGATAAAGAATTTTGAAGAATGAGGAAATTATATGGGATATGCCCAGAAAATAGAAGGTGTGGGAGGGTACTTTTGAGAGTCACAGGCACACAACGGCTCGCAAGTCTGCAGATATAGGCTTTGCTTTGAGGGCCGTTGAAATGCTCGGGCTCCAGACCAGGTGCACCAAACCCACTGCAATCTACCAGATGCACTTGCAGGAAGCTGAATGCAAACAGGAGTCCAATTAATAAAAACATCTCGCGGGCTTTGCACATGTTCATGACAGGACCGCAGGCCTGGGACTGAAGCAGAGATGGTGCTGTAATGTGGCCCCGATCAGCCCTTTTGAAACTTCTCATCACAACGGCAAGCATTTCAAAGCAAGGACATTTTGGGACCTGCTTGCCAGCATCATCTCTATATGATGGCGTGATGGATCATTCTTGGCCCATGCCCCATATACTCTGCAGCCTGAGCACAGGGTTCTTGAGCAAGAGGCACGTTCTGCTAAAATGAAGGCACAGACGGTCACACACAAAGGCACTTGGGCAGGTGACAAAGATACACTCAGATCAAGAAACTTTACTCTTTGGTTACAAGGCACTTGACAGTCACCTTTCCTCAGGTTCAGTCCGCATAAGATGGCACAGAAATGGGAACAGAAATCTAAAAATATGTTAAAATAAAACCCAGCACTCAGCTGAGCCTGGCGGCTACATGAAGGATAATTTACAGTCCAGAGTCCAACTAACACCTCGCTGCTTGGACGTTTTGCATTTTTTGTTGTTGTTGTCATTTTTTAAAAACATATCTTTTACTACACACATGAGAGCAGCTCTTCCTTATGTCATACAGCTACTGGTGTTCGCTGCTATATTCCAGCTCCTGGCACATAGTAGAAGCTCATTAAATATTTGTTGAATGAATGAATGAACACATCACCATTAAAGAGAGAAACACTTTGGAACCACAAGAGTTAAGCCCTTCGTTAACTGTTTGTTAATCAGGGAAGGGGTAACAGTGGCGGGATCTACCCTTACTCACAGTAAAACTCACACGCTTGACAAGAATCGAGAGAGATTTTGATTACAGAACAAGAGATCAGGAGGGAATAGACAACCACATCTGTCTTGTGTGCAGACACACACGTACACACATAAATAAAAGGAAAACAATTTATCCGATCCCTCTTTTATCCTTTTGTTCAAGAACATCCTTACATTGTGACTATATCCAGCGAAATCTATCGGGTGTTGAAGAGTTTGGTATTAAGTGCTATGCGAACCTGTAAGTCAGCCATTCTTGAGTTCATATGGCTGCGGACACCTCGGTTCCCACAAGTGAGGAAGAGAAAGATGAAGTGGCCCATTTACAACCCCCCACCTCCTTCTAGGGGACAAAAGAGGATTGTGCATGAATCCCAAGTCATCCTTAAGCCTCTTAAATATTGACATCCAACTTTGGGAGTGAGACTTGAAGGTGCTGCCTCCCCCACCCCCACGCCCTGGAGGGGGAGGAGAATCCTCATATCTACAGTCTCAGCCGCCGAAGCGCACATTCCCTGATTAAGTTAATTTGGTCATCAGCGCTGAAGACAGACTCCAAATGATGACAAACCTAAAGAAGGATGCTCCAGCTGAGGCCATGGGGTAAAGTACTAGTAAGAGCCAACCCAGCAGACAGTGCGTGGGTGAACAGCGATCTGTGGCGGATACTACTCCGAGGAAACAGTCCGTGTGACTCACTTCTTTCGCTTCTAAAGACAAGAATTGAGGCTTTGGTCTTAGAAGTCTAAAACCCAATAGATTTTTGCACTGGTTTTGCCACATTAATGGCCAAACAAAACTCTGCTAAAGAGGAGAACATGGGGAGATAAGTGCACGATTTCATTCTGTAAAATGCCAGGTGAGAGCAAACAGGAAAATGACAGCAACAGCAAGGACAGTTCCATCACTGGGACTGAAATGTCCCGTGCTCACTTGTCCATGCTCCTATCCATGTGGCTCTCTCTGTTCACTTACTCGGTGACACCTCCCATGGGATGGCATTTGAGCCTTCTTGCCCCCTTCCCTTTGAGACCTCTAGCCTCTTTGAACTTTGCGACTTCCACTCCTGCTCACCAGAATTTTATCAGCCATCTGCTGGATCTGTTGGGACTTTGTCTGGATGTCGTCCTTCAGTCTGTTCTCTCTACGCTCCATGGTCTCTAGTCTCTTTACCTTGTTCTCCAGAGAGTGGCGGCGTTCCTGTAGGTCGTGAATCAATCAGAGAGTTTTAATGGAGCAACCGCTGTGGGCATACCACCTGCACCGAGGGAAAAGCCCTCAAGAGGTAGTCACGCAGGTCGGGAAGAAAAAAAATCTTGGGCACCTGAAGCAACGGCGAAGATGACAACTCTAGAATTCAGGTACTCAGCAGTGTGGATTACAAGAGTGCATTCATTCATTCAAATATTTACCAAGCACCTACTATCTGCAAAGTACCACACTAAGCATCACGTGAAATACGGAGAGGAAGATGATGTCCCTCTGCCCTTGGAAAACAAAGGACAAACAACAAACAAATACAATGTGGGTTAAGAAGGGGAGAACCACTGAGTGGATACAAAGGACTATGGGGACTGATGGGCAGGAAGGGGACATCTGAACGACAGTTGAGGCATGGGATAAAGAGGCATGAGCTCCGGAGACGCTGCAGGGCAGCTTGGAGTGAGGAGGGCAGGAGAAGACGGGGATGGGGGAGCAGGCCATGGACGCACAACAGTCTTATGAACGAGAGAAAGCTTGGGGGAAACACAGAGGTAGTCAAAAGGCAATGGGAGTTCCAAGGCAAGCCCAGACTGACCACCACGTGCAAAGGTTGGGGAAGAGCAAGTGAAAAAGAGCCAGTATTTGTGGGTCACATGGCTGTTTCATAGGTCTCAGATGCACCCAGCATCAAGGAGTACACCTAAGATACACAGAGACCCTAAGTCAGGCAGTGGTGGCACTCGGGAGGCAGAGTCAGGCTGATCTCTGTGAGTTCAAGGCCAGCCTGGTCTACAAGAGCTAGTTCCAGGACAGGCTCCAAAGTTACAGAGAAACCATGTCTTAAACGTGCCCCCCCCAAAAAAAAAAGAAAAAAAGAAAAAGAAAAAGTATACAGATCCCATCAAACACTGGGGATGGAACAGGAATACTTGGGAGTCCACGAATATTATCCTGTGTGAGTTAGGAGGGGAGAGGGAAAGACCTGAAGCTGGAGATCAGGAAACCATTTCATCTGCTTAACTAGCAGAAAGACTCTGGGCCATGAGGAAGGCTATAGAGAGGGCAAAGAGGAGAGGAAGCTTGTTTGGTATTTATAGGGCTCAGTGGCTCACTGAGCAGCAGTGGTCACAGACGAGCAGAGGATCCCAAGGTTTCAAGGCTGGGACAACTCGAAGGACGCTGGAGGCCACAGCTGGCATAGAAACTGAAAAGGGAAAGCCAGCTTCCGGAGGCAGTACCGGGGTCACTCTGGACTTGAGCCAGCTTCCAGAGGCAGTACCGGGGTCACTCTGGACTTGAGCCAGCTTCCAGAGGCAGTACCGGGGTCACTCTGGACTTGAGCCAGCTTCCGGAGGCAGTACCGGGGTCACTCTGGACTTGCACTGTTCACACACATACTTGGGTTTCAGGACAACAGTGGGAAGCAGCCAGGAATGCAGGTGAGGACAGACCCCAGACAGCCAGAGTCACATGAAGATTGTGGTGTGGAAGTGGAAAGACCGGGGTACAGACAGGACAGTAACACTGATTATGTTACAATCAACTCCGAGACAAACAATGAGGGAGGGCGACAGAGAGGCAGAGACAGGCAAAGGAGTCGCACTTTGTACTCTCGATTTGTCTGCACTGTTTAAGTTTTGACAGAGAAAAGCCACTCAAATTTTCAGTATAATTATATAAATGATTTCAACAACAACAACAACAAAGAATCTGATGGGGAAAGGGCCCAAAACCCAGGCCCGGAGTCGCCGATGAGGGTAACTGGCGAAGCCGTGGAGATCAGTCTGTTAGATCCACATTGTGTTAGAAACAGCAAAACACAGGAAAGAAAAAGAAAAGCACAGAGCAGCAGCCAGTGAGCCTAGAGAAAACAAGAGCCCGGAGCAGTCGAGAGGCCGGGGTTGGGCAGCAGGACAACCTGTCCAGGCATTCACCGCTCACCTCAGAGCTGCCGAGATAGGCATGGAAGGGTTCTTCAGGGGGAGGAAGTTTGGTCAAACAGGAACAATGATGTTTTAGTTTCTTTACCTCAGCACAACCAGGATCAAAGGCAAGGTCAGCTGGGAACAAACAGCTCAGGCTGAGGAAAGGGCCCCGCTCACCTCGGCTTCAACCAGCTTCTTTTTGATGCCTTCGGAAGAATCCTCTCGATTGTGCAGCTTCTCCAGCTCCCTCTCGGCTCGCTCCTTGGCCTGGCGGATATTCTGCAGAAGCTCAGTGGCCTCTGTGCTAGCTTTTACAGCCTGGCAGGGGAAAGAGGGGCAGGACATTGATGTCTACATGGATTCGTGTTGGGGCAAAAACAAAAACAGAAAAAGCAGGCGATACTGAGCACATCAGAGCCATTCTTCAGACATAAGCGTTTATTTATTGCATATTTTGGATATACTAGGTACACTCTTTTTTAATATCCTAGAATTTGGAACAAGTCTCATGGTTAAAATTGATGTACTTCCCTTTCTTGGGATGACTGACAATCTTTTGTTTCTCCAATTCAATGTAATACAAAGAACCAAACAAAAAGGTACCCAGCATTAATCTAGTTCCTTCTGACTACTCTGCCTGTGGGGAACGTGTAATGATTATAACAGGAAAGCAAGGTCAAACGCTAGCCGAGTTATGACCTTTCAAGGACTGTTAATAGTCTTGGGTCTGTGATAATCGACAAGGTAAAAAGAAAGAAGGCAAGCCTCTTAATTTTGTCATTTATTAACTTTGATTTGGGTCTAACCTGCACTACAGCTTTTACAGCACTGTGGATGACATCTGAATTTAGGAGACAAATTAAAATGTAAACGTATATGTAATATTTACACATACATAGGATGCGTGTGTGGGTGTGTGTGGGGAGGTGTAAAGCATCCTCATATGTATTGCTCCGACTGTAATTTTAGCCAGTGCAGCCAGTCGGCTGGTACGGGCCTGTGAGCCCAGCATCTAGAAGGAGGATAATGAGCTCAGTGCCAGGCTGGACTAGATAGCAAGGCTCTGGTAAAATTTTAAAAGTGAAAACTACAAGGAAACATCAATTCTAAGACCTGTAATATGCCAAATGGGAGCCAGTGGCCACAAGGGCTACTGAACCCTGAAATGTGCAAGAACATTCTTTTTATTTTTTTAAAGCTAATTTTAATTATTTCAGTCAAATAACAAGAGACTCATTGGACAGAACAGTGACAATTCCCAGAGAGATGTGTCATCCGGCCACATGGAAGTGGTCAGTGACTTGGAAAAGGCTAAAACGGGAATGTGATGCCACTGCTGTGGTTTACCACAGTACGTTTTTTAAAGAAGGAGAAACTGTCCCTATTAAACCAACCACCAAGCACGTGCCCCAGCACAGACCATCTGATACTGAAACCATGTCCCAAACCGCAGTCCCTCCGTCCATCTGCTGGGCACTTCTGTGTTCAGCTAGAGAGACTTTGAAAAGTGGAGAGTGAACCTTAACCGTCCCTATCACAGAAAAGGGGGAGCCGTAACGAACATGCTAATCACCCTGATCACATCACAAGTGAACACAGCATCAGAACACCATTTTGTACACTTTCGTCATTTGTCAATTTTTCCTTAATAAGCTAAAGCAGGGTCCACAAATAAAATTGCAAAGTACAACTGCAGCAGGGCCATTAGCACAAACTTCGCCAATATCTCCCCACACCGAACACACACAACCACACCATGACACCAGGGAGCCATCGACAGTCCCCAGAGAAAGGGTCTCCCAAAGTCCTGGTAGAGGAGGAGCCAGGCTGCCCCTGCAAATATGCAAAACGAGAGACCTCCCCTCTCAAGGCACTAGAAGCCACTTTTGGGTTTCTGTTCCCAGAGTCTCACACAAGTTTGGTTTTCAAAAACTAACACTGCAGGAACGTCCCAAAAGAAAAACTTCAATCCAGAAGCCTGATATCTGAGTAAGAGTACACACGCCCTTCATCATCTTTAGTGCAGGTGACCGAGAGCTTTTCTCTTCTTTACCGCTCTGGGGTGAGGCAGATAGGGACTTGGGAAATTGAGAGAACCCTCACGGCCTCCTCAGTGAAACTTACCTTTTCCAGCTTCTCCTGGAGCTCCTGGATTTTGAGCTGCTGCTCAGCATTGATCTATAATTAAAGCCCGGGAGAGAGAACAGACAGCGATCAGAGCCTGCTCTTGCTACCTGCAGTGTGGTCCTATTTCCTCCAGGGTTTTGTGAAGCCTCTGGAGTTTGTTTTCTAGAACTTACTAGCATAGAACACTGGCCTGCCAGAGAAGCGTGGGTGTGTCCCAACATGAACTGCGGGTGGACTACTGACTTCTGTAAGACTAGCAACATATATGAAGACAACGTTGCCCAGTGCCTTAACACAAAAAATTCACCAAGTGCCTGGGTAGATGTTACTGTGATGAAGTATTACCCCCCTCCCCCCCCCAAAAAAAAGGAGAGAGAGAGAAGAGGGGGAGAGAGAGACAAGAAGGGGGAGACTGTTTTAGCCAGGCATGGTGGCATGTGTCTGAAGCCCAAGAACTTGAGAGATGGAGTCAGGAGGGCCAGGAATTTAGGTCATCCTCAGCTACGCAGTGGGCATGGGACTAGCCATGACTGCATAAAACTCTCTTAAAAAAATAGCACTAAAAACATAGGGGCATGAAGCATAGTGTAGCAGTCACGCTACATGCATTCAATCCCCCTCACCAAAAAAATAAATAAATAAAATACGATAGATGTATCAAGTCTCTACAAAAGTATTCTTCCATGGTAAGCAGTCACTGATAATATTACAAAAACATTTGCTCCAAATAGTAAATCCAATCACAGAAGACACACCTTCTCAAGTTTGGAATATTCTCCCACTTCAGGCTTCCCTTGGTCCTTAGCCTGTAAGTAAAAAGATACAACATATTGGGAAATCTCAACAACCCACGCACATCACCTGTTGTACTTCCTTGGTCCTTGTGACAACATTACAACAAACAATAATAATGTTATCTACAAATAAAAGGGAGTTTTCTAAAAAAAAAAAAAAATCTCATTATGTCTCCAACCTACACTCATTAAGCCAGCGTGGCCTTGCATCTGGTGAAGATCATCCAGGGCCGTGCCCCCAAAGTCCCCTCTTGAAGGGTGGCTGACTACCTTCATCAATTTGTGCTGACATTCGGTGGCCTTCCGCTTGAATTCCTCAGCGGCGAGCCGAGACTCTCTCAGCTCAGATTCGTAGAGATCGCTGCGTCTCCGGGCAGACACGAGATCCTCTTCCAACTGACTCATCATCAGCCTCATTTCTTCCACCTGAGCCTGGTACTCCTAAAGAGCGGGCAGAGGGCAGAAGGTGAAGCCTGGAGCTCCACAGCAAAGGGTGGGCAGTGAGACGGATGTAGATCAACCACGGTGGAAGAAACGTGTCAAAGGACAGATGGACAGACAGAGAAGGACGTGAGTGGAATGATCTAGAGACGGAAAACAGGGGGTGTTGTGGGGCGGGTAAATTGTTTTAATGCAGGACACGTGTCTAGAGTAACCCCATCAGGAACACACATGCTGAATCAGAGATGCTGAGCAAACAGCTGCACAGATTCAGAGAACCCCCAGGGATGAGCAGACACACGGAGAGAGCTGTTCTCTGAGAGAAGATGAACTGCATGTGTGGTTCTCCTCCAAGGTGCTTGTTTCTATAGATTTGTCCTTCGGACGCCACGTGGTCCTAACACAATTAGATATGGTACTAGCTTTGAAATTAACCTTTCAGACAGCACCAGAGGGTAATTGGAAACCTCAGAGGAAATCATCTGGGAAGGTGAAACATCATTGCCAGTTTCTCACCATTAATTTTTCTGGGCTCAAATGGAAGGTTGAGCTTAGCATTCATTGCTCCTGCAACGCAAGTCACCCTGAAATCTGAAGAGTCAAAAACACTGGACCGAGACAAAATAACTTGCAGGGGAAAAGATTTCTTTTCCCCACAAGAAAAATTATCTTGTTCCCTGAAGCAAAAGCCTTAAAATGATCCAAACAGTCCGATGTTTTCCAAAATGAATTTTAAAACCAAACCAGAACATTTGATCAAGGCTTCCCACCACCTACCCACCCACACACATTGAGATTTACCAGAAGAAACAGGCAACAGCCTTGAAAACTTAGGAGCCAAGTATAGCAAGGCTCTTCAATAGCAAAGTCAAGGCTAGAGTATGATGCCCTGTCTAATATGACCAGGGATAGGAGTGGCCGGTAAAACACGAGAACAAGAAATTAAGCCAGCACTGTCTTTGGCATTCATAAACTCCAGTGACAGCTGAGAGGAGAGGCATCAACTGCAACAGGATGCTGGCTGCTGTGTTTTAATTCAGCAGATTACAACTTAATCTTCGGCGATTTTGTTTTGTTGCTGGAGATGGGACTCTACCTTGGCATGTGCTGGGTAAGTAAGCGACCATAGAACTGAAGTCCCAGCCACTTATGATCTCTTTCCTTCCCTCCATGCATGCGCGTGTGTGTGTGTGTGTGTGTGTGTGTGTGCGCGCGCACACGCGCGCGCACAAGCGCACGCGCATGCATGTGTGATGTGCGCAACTCTGGACATGCACATGCTGTAGCATGCATGCGGAGGCCAGGAAACAACTTTCTGTCTGTCCGTTCTCCCTCACATCACATGGGTGATGGTTTCAAACTAAAGTCATCATACTCGAGTGGCAAGCATTGTCTAACTACTGAGCCATCTGGCATGGCCCAGTTTAGCCTTTGGTAAAGCAGGTGCCTGTTTGAGCTCACTGTAGTGGATCCTCACCTAGTAGACACTGGGGAGATATTGAAAAATCTGCAGAGTTCAGTTAGCAATGTTCACCCTATGGGGGAGCATGAGCCAGAACAGGGAGCACAACACTTCCTCTAACCCAGCAGTGCACTGTGTCTAAAGGCCAACCTTGGGATCATGGGCACATGGGTGTCCTGTGTAGAAAGCTTCAGACATCTGACCTGAGACACAGGTCATAGGTGAAATGGCAGAGCCTTTACTCGGGTTTCCTTGAGATCCTCTTTATCCGGGGATAACTTATGACTTTCATGACTCTTGACCCTTCCATCCATCAGGAAAAAAACAAAAAAAAAAACAAAAAAAACCAAGGAGGAAGAGTCTAGTAAAGTGACACATGACACATATCTGTAATGCCACTACTTAGGAGCTAGAGGCAGGAGGATCAGGAGTTCAAGATCATCCTCAGATACATAGCAAGTTAGATGCCAGCCTGGGCTATATGGTACCCTGTCTCAGAAACACACACACATACACACACAAAGCCCAACCCAATCCAAATACCATATACTTACATACATGTAAATACACATAAATATATATTACACATATACACTCAGTCATATATTTTATATTACTAGACTTTAAGACTACATTCATATATTATTTAAATGTTAATATGATCTATAAAAGCAATACTTATGACCTAAGAGCTCAATTTTTTAAATTTAAATTAAAAGGAGAAATTGAGCCAGGTGTGACGACACACTGCTGTAATCTGAGCACTTGGGAGACAGAGGCAGGAAGATCCTAAGTTGAAGGCCAGTCTGGGCTGCATATAATAAAAGATTAAAATATTTGAATATTATGTGATATTTATTATTCCAAATTATTTTCCCATGTCTGATACGTCATCGTGCCACCTTAAAAGTACAGTGGCCCCTGTCCCCAAGCCTGAATGTAAAAAGGAGCCTGCCAGCAGATAAGACCCTTCAAGGTGTAAAGATAACAAAGTTCTAGAAGGTCTTTGGCATATCTCGTACTCAAACTTTTCCTTTAAAAGGAAAAACAAAAAAGGTATGACATGTGTGCCTGCATGCATGCGTGCATGTGTGTGTGTGCGCACTACTGTGGAAGTCAGAGGAAGCATGTAGGAGATGGGTCTTTCCTTCCAATGTGAGGTAGAAGGGATCAGACCCAGGTTTCTGTGCTCAGAGGCAAGCACCCTTATCCCCAGGGCCATCTCACCAGCCCCCAAACTGTGACTTTTGTGTTTTTCTGTTCCCTCTCCCCACCCTGCTGCCTCCATTTCCCGAACAGTCTGCAGTGGTAGGGAAGATGAGTGTCAGCAACGCCCCTCTCCAGCCCTGAAGTCCTGGCCAGCCAGGACGCTGTGCTGCGGGAGGGTGCCCAGCACAGACCATAGGGTCTGTGTGCAGGGGCAACAAAGAAAGCCGCTGCAGCTCAGCATGGAATGACTCACAGGCACTGAGCTGAATGGGTCAGGACAGACAGAAACAACTGTCTATATTCAGCAAGTCTTCCACAAGGAGCCTTGGGACTGTGTAGGGAGGAAGTGGCCTGCATGGTCCTATTCCCTAAAAGTCTGGGGGACACAAATGACTTCTGAGAAGAAGAACTGTCACTGTTTTGTAGTATTGGAGTCAAAATACAAGAAGGACCTGCTAGGTATACTCCAGAAGAAATAACTGGCAAAAAAAAAAAAAAAGCCTTTTTAAACATATCCTTTAATGAGAAGTAAAATCCAGAACCGAAAAGTTTTCTCTGCCCCCATCGGAACTTTTGCCAGTCATCTGAAACTCCACATGCATGCCGGCTGTGAAGTGAATCACAAAAGACAGGTTCTGAACAGAGCTTTTCAAAATGTCCTGATTAATTCTCTTTCTATGGAACTCGTGGACACCAGCTGCTCCCTCTGGTGGCCAAAGGCAGCTTTCATTTCCCCAGGATGTCCCCCAAATTAATTTCCAAACACAATGAACTGATGGGAGATAAAGAACCCTACTTCCTGCAGCCTTCAGGATAAAAAAAAAGAAAACCTGTGTTGATAAAGGGGAGTGAGTCACCTGTCAAAGCAGACATCTCAGGGCACATGTGTGCCCTTCAGAGCCTCCCAGGGGATGCCGTGCAGAGATGTTGTGACCCGTTTGCAAAGTTCCCAGTGCATGTTCACTTATAATGTTCTTACACAGTAAGAGGGTGTCAACCTACCATTTAAGAAATACTGGAGCTGGGCTGTGGTGGCGCACGCCTTTAATCCCAGCATTCGGGAGGCAGAGGCAGGTGGATCTCTGTGAGTTCGAGGCCAGCCTGGTCTACAGAGTGAGTTCCAGGACAACTAGGGCTACACAGAGAACTCTCTAAAAAAAAAAAAAAAAAAGAAAAAGAAAAAAAAGAAAAACTTGAGGTGGGATGACAAAGAGAATATGCCAACAAACCTCCCGAGATAATCCATTGATTTAAAGAATAGCTAACAAGTTGAGCTATCTGCAGGAATCGGGAATCTCTTTCATTTGAGCCATCCAGACGGCCAAGTCTGCGCCACCCAGAGATGAGACCGCTCACTTGTATCAGTGTTCCCACTAGGTTTCCTGGAGTGAATGAGAGTTGCCTGGCAGCTGGATAATTCAGCTCTCCAATTACTCAATTTCCATCTCTTCATTAAAGTTTCTATTTACAGTGTCTTCAGAAGACGGAAAAAAAAATCCAAGCTAAAAAGAAAACAATGAGGCGATATAAAAATGAGCCTCTAAATAGAAAGCCCTTTCAGGAAGGGCGGAGGCTGTTAAAGGTCTCTGTTCTGTTCTCTTCTGGAAACTCGGGGGAGTGGGCTTGTGTACCTAGATGTGTTATGGTAATTCTGACTGGGGTGTTCCATGAGCGTGTAAATGTGTAACTGAATGGTCTTGGTCTCTGGACAATGGGAAGCATACCTGAAAAGCTAGAAAAATACTGAATTCTTTTGAGACCATCCAAAGAAGAGGTTGGTAAACTTTTGGTAAAAAGTCAGAGTAAGAAGTTTTGGCTTTATAAGAAACACACTCTGAAAACCCCTCGCTTTTGCTCTGTGGTATCAAAGTCACAATAAATAAAATGAGCATGGCTGTGTCCCAATAAATCTTTAGGCAAACTGAAATTTGATGAATTTTTCAAAATTACATGTCACAAAATATTCTTTTTCTTTTTTGTCCAATCATTTAAGAACATAAAAGTCACTTTTGGTCTGAGAGTCACAGAAAATACATAAGAGGCCAGACCTGTCCTCTTGTAGTCTGGTCTGCTCCCTGTATTCTTTATTAAAAGCAGTAGATATTATGGGTTGAGGGCTTCAAAAAGTGCAGAACAAGCAAGCTGGTGTGATCTACACGATCATGGAGGAGCTAGAGACTCCACGAGATCGCCTGCCTTTCTCTACGCTTCCACCCTTTATTCTGGCAACCTCTGCCTCTCAAACATGCTGAGGCCGATGGTCGAGACAACTGCAGGGCCACTGGGCTCTGAGGGAGCGGTCATACCTGCTCCTTGATCTCTTGGAGCTTCCGGCTCTGCTCTCTGATGTCATGGAGAAGTTGCAGGGCTTTGTCATCCTCTTGGGACACCTCCATCCGTGCTTGCTCCAGACTTCGTTTTAAACTCTGCAGAAAGCAAAGGTTTTAATAGGGAAGCCCGTGGGTCCTGTTCTGGCTGAAGAAGTTCGTCAGGACAGCTGCAAGCTGCTTCGAAGACACCAGCATGGTTTCGAGTGACAGACCAGAGCGGACACCTCGAAGTGGCTGCTGATTCCATTTTTCGCCCTGCAAAAGCCACTTGGTGGAAGAAACGTCATCGAAAGCTCACAACCTTACGGGCCAAGCCTGAAACTCTAGCAGCTAACAGCCTGGCATCATCTACCTGTCCTGGCAGATACTTACGTGTATGATCAGGTCTGAAAACCAGTAAGATCCTGCGTTTCTTACCACCACCACCTCCATGACTATCTAGTGTATTCCAGACTAGGAAAAGCTCTTCCAGACTCTCAAGTGCCTACGTCTGTCTCAAAGAAGCAACAGCTGCTATTTTAGAGTCCAGTAGACTGTCTCCTGAGTAGCCTCCGAGACACCTATCACCCATCAGTTCCCCTCTGTGCTTTAATGGCACTGACAGAGACATCTGAGAGACAGATGGATAACTTCACCCACCACTGAAAGGTAGCCAAATCTGGAACACAAACATCGCAGTTATTCTTAATCAGCCACATTCCATAGATTTCTTCTCCCATGTGTAAAAAAATAAAAGACTTTATAAATGTGTGACTCAACCTCTTAAGATTAACTGGGCACATCAGAGAAACACCTGAATGAAAAATTCCACGAGACAATGAAGAAGACAGTCTACGCTTGTGAAGGAAAGGGAAAAAATGGAGCTGTATGAGAAATAATGACAGAGGGTCTGGATCTCAAGGGCTGAATTTCCTCGGCACTACCGTGCTTCTAATTGAATAAAAAATCGATTTCCAACAGATTCAAATTCTGTTTTCTGGTACAGATTTGGGAGTTTAGTCCTCAAAGCTGATCACGTTGACACAGCGTAGACTAGAGAGGTTGGGACAGGAGATGTCAGAAGTCTCTGCAGAAGGCTTTAGTGACAGGTGACTCCCATCTCCAGGATCTGTGATACCCAGCAGCCAGCGTGGGCTTTTTGTTTCTAGGGACCTCACACCTCACTCCTGCTACTCTGGCAATCATGGATCTTGCAATCTTTTCTACTCTGTCTCTACTCTCTGCCATTGGCTGTGATGTGCCTCATGGAGCTGTCATGAAACAGGATGAGACACACAACAGGAAATGCCGCCTCCGAGGGAAGGGGGGCTTTGGGGAAGGCTCACACTGCATTCTGTGATGTAGGTGGCAAGGTCCTGCTCCAGGAGGGATCTCTGAGTCTCAGAGGCCTTCAGTTCCACCTCCTTCTGACTAAGCACAGCCTCCACCTCTGATACTCTCCGATGTAACCGGGTCATTTCCTGCTCCATCTGAAATAAACACACGGGTGGGTTAAAAGGGCCCAAGGAGGTTTCGTGGGAGCAAGCACATCTCAAGCAGGCCCCTAGGCCACCTGGTGGTCTGGGGTGGGGGGAAGGGGTTACCGCTAATTCGCCAAGAGCTGGGATGGAAATACCATTGCTTCTTCGCCCAGGAGCACACAGTTCTTCAAAAAGACAGTCACCAAACGCTAGGTCACTCCTGTCATCCAAGTCCCGCTTCGCGTGATCACTTCTCTAACCCACTTAGCAAAAGAGCCACCGTCATTTTTCACTTTTTTTTTTTTTTGGTATTGGTTTGGCTTACACAGATGTCACTTTAATTTTATATTTTATCCTAAATCCATCTTGATCCCCCCCATCTCCTTGCAAAGATCTACAGGAAAGATCCAGAACAAGGCTGAGGGATAATTATTCGTCTGCACTCTTAGGAGTCCCACACAAGCAGTGGTTTTTATTAAGTTTTCAGAGAGTTGCCTCTGGGCAGGAACAGTGAGTATTAAGAGACGCTGAGCATAATCAACACAGTGGCCGCAGTGACATAGGCAGGAGTTTAAAAGACTAGGAAGAGAGACTTCGCCTCAATCCGAGCAGATGGGATGCATCTCAGCCACAGGTGAGGACCCAGGCCACCTGCTGGAAGAAGCAGACATCGGGCTGGGTCATGCTGAGACACAGGCTGTTTTAAATCCAGGGTCTCCTCTGGTTAAGATTTAAAGGATTTATGGCAAAGTCTAGGCCCGAATTCATCTCCCTCTGAGCTGCTGGAGGTGCGGCTTCAGCGAGGAAGGCGGCACCTCGCTCTCTATGGATCAGGAGGCTCAGTGCCAGCCGTGGCCCCCGGCGGATCCCTTGGCATATATTGGCGGGAGGATCCTGGAGCAAGGACGGAGGCCAGCTGCGGAGATAAATACCTTGTGACACTTGTCCTGCGAGTCTTGCAGCTCTTTGCTTTTGATGAGAAGTTTCTTTTCCATGGAGCTAGTCTTGGCAGGGGAGTCCAGACCCGACACAACAGACCTAAGTATAAAAATAATAATAATAATAATAATAAGTCAAATGGTATGCCTGTCAGACATTGCAGCAAAAATGGTAGACCTGCCTGCATTCTGCAGCGGAGCTGGCTCAAGAATCTTCTAGCAGGATTAAAACCACGGGGCAAGGAAGTAGAAGGAAGCAAGGGCTGTGGCAGGTAGACTTGGTGCAGAGTCAAGGGAACCTGAAGCCAAAACTGGCTTCTGGGAGCCCTGGTTTGCGCAGCTGTCCAGTGGAATGATGAGAACAGAATTTGTCACACAGGAAAGTGTGGGCATTCATTGCACAGCCTTAGGCCTGTGTTACTCCCTTCACTGACACACTCAACAGGTATGGCTTCAACACTCACTGTGCCACCGGCACATAGTAGAGTACACATGACACATGGGGGTCCCTGCTCCTCCTAAAGCTGATGTTCCAGGGAGAGCAGACAGAATGCACCAGGAAGATTCAGAAACAAAAACCTTATGGCTGAGAGAGACTTAGTAGGAGAAACAAGGATGTGGTCTGATGATAAAGTGGAATAAGAGAGGCTGGGGATGAGAGAAAGTGTGACCCAGGAGGGTTTCTTAGAGAAGGTAGCATTTGAGACCTGAAGGATGAGAAGGTTCTAGATACAAAAGGATCTAAAAGGAAGGAAGCAGCAGGGACAGGGGATGGCAGCCATGCTGGCCCTGAGGCAGGACAGACATGACCGAGCTGTGTGTTGCAACAACACACTATGAAGTCTGTCTGTTCCTCCCCCAAGCTAGCCAGTTCCATTCCGTTGTGTTTGCTGTAAATAGCTCATGCTTAGGGTGCTGAGCCAAATGGCATGCTCACTCCCTTCTCCCAAGATGCCGATGTCCAATCCAATCCAGAAGCTACGAAGACCACACATGAACACTCAGTAGCTGTAACTAAGTTAAAAATCTTTTTTATTTCTAGCTCTTGTAGAACAGGCTGGCCTCGAACTCACAAAGATCTGCCTGCCTCTGCCTCCCAAGTGCTGGGATTAAAAAGGCATGCGCCACCACCGCCCGGCTAAATTAAAGATCTTGAAATGCAGAGATTATCCTGAATTACCTGGAAAGGTCCAATATCCTCACAGAAGTCCTCATAAGATAGAAACAGAGGTGTGGGGGATAGAAAGCCAAGCACGGGGGCAGGGTACAGGACCAGAGATCTAAACATGCTAGACATGATGCAGTCAGGCCAGGACGGGTGTCACGGCTGGGCAAGGGTGAAGAACTGACTTAGAATTCCCAGGGCCCACATAAAGCACAGCACAGAAGTGTGTATGTGTAACTCAGTGTTCTACAGCAAGGTAGGGGACAGAGCCAGGAAACTCCCCAGAAGTCCCCAGGCCTATGGAGTAGCAAAGTAAGCGGCCTATCTCAAACTAGGTAGAAAGCAAGGACCAATACCCAAGGTTGTACCCTGTCCTCCACACAGGTGTCATGACACATGCACATGCACACACACACACAAACACACACACACATTACACAAAACATAAACATAGGGAGCCACCAAATCACAAATGGGTGGACCCTAGGAGCTGGACAAGATAAGGAGGGTAATTCTCCTCAAAGTCCACAGGCAGAGTACAACCTCATCTAGGCTGTCTTGAGCCAAAAGAAACTCACATGTGAACTTCTAACTCCCAGAACTGCGAGATAGTGAGTGTGTGTTCTTTCACGCCTCTGGGCCTGTACCAACTTGTTACAGCATTAGTGTGAAACTCATACGCTCACTGAGTTCTGAGACACACCTATCTGAACGCTAGACATGTTCTAATTCTTTATTCCCCACAACTCTCTGGGGCAGACAAAACCTATTATCCTCATGTTACACATGAAGAAAGTGAAGCACACAGAGATTAAAGACCCCGCTGGTTGATAAATGGTTTCTGTTAGTCTACAGGAAGTGAGAGACTGAAAGGCTGGATGCACCTGATGTCACGCTCAGAAAACATTGTAAAAGCCGCATGACAAGCTATGTAGGGACTGGACTAGAAGGGCTCTCTCACACATGTGTAGGTGTCCTGGGGTTAACTAGGGACGGACACGAGAATGAGTACCTTGGTGAGGGGTTTAAACACTGGGTGAAGGAAAAAAGTCAAGGCCATAGCAAGCAAACGTTTTTATGCATCGAGGGACATGGTGGTGCCCACTGCTGCCCACAGTCCCATCTTTGTTGCCTTGGTAACAGGACTGCAGGAGCTGCTTACTGATGAGCACTCGGGGTCCTCCCAGCAGGCGAAAGTTCTGTTTTCTGCTGCCCCAGACTACTTCTCAGCCTAAAAGAGATCAGCCCCCTGCAGCAAAGTGGAACACCTCTCTGCTACAGCTGCCAACCCAGTGACAGGGTGGTGTGACAGCTCTCTATATGCAACGGCGGGCAAGTGGATCAACAACAGGAGTCAGGCTGCACTGGGTACAATCTGACCCATCACTTTCAAGCTGTGTGGCCTCCCTAACCTCAGCTTCTGCACCTGTGAAATGGGGTAATTCTCAGATCACCCCAGAGTCCGCACAACAATAAAATGAGATACTGCGCGTTGAGCCCTAAGCACAGCCCTGGCGCACAGAGGCTTGACAAATGTCAACCATTACTATGACTGTTGCCGTTTGTATTATGAGCCCTACAACTCTGTAAATAGCACATGCCTCACAGGCCTAAAACAGATGCTTGAAATGGGGCTGAACATGCTGTGCACTATTGTTCACATCAAGACAAACAGGGATTATTCATAGAAATGGGCAACAAGGATTAAAATCCAGAAATAAATCTTTTTTTAAACTCTCACATTGAGCTAGAAATTTTAACACTTCTCACAGCCTATATACGAGCCAAAATACACACACGCATGCACACACACATACACATGCGCACACATATGCACACACACGCACGCACGCGCACAAACACACACACGCACACACACACACACACACGCAGGCACGCACCCCCTTCACAGGGATTGCTTGGGATGGCCTTGAGTTTCCCTCATCCCTGACTGTACTTTGGTGGACAGACAAGAGACAAATCCCAGGCCACCTGAGCTGGCAGAGATGGTCCCTGGTCCTGTAGTAATCGAGGGTCACTCACACGTCACAAAGGGACACAAAGGACGTATATCAGAGACAACAGCACAGGCCACAGTTCTTTGCATCTGAGCACAAACTGGCACCCTATAGAAAAACTACTGCATGGGTTTTCTGATACGGAGTGGGATGTGGCTCACAAAACTCAACAACACGTGGAGGGCGGGCTCCAGTGGAGCTTAATGTTGAACGTTTGCTGCTGTGGGTACAAAACAGATTGCTTATTCACCAAAAAAGAAAGAAAGAAAAGGCGTTTCTAGGCCACTGGTTAATAGGGCCCAGGATCCAGAAGAGGAGCACTCATGGGAGACAATGCAGCCGTCACCCCAGGTCCACTCGCTCACTCTGCTATTTTGATGCCTGACAAATGTTCACATTTAAGAGTTCTAAGTACGGCAATTAAGAGCTCTTCAGAATAAATATGCTAAAGAAACCTCTTTTTTAAGAATAAATAAAAATCACATCAAAAAAAAAGCTCCGTAGGGACTGCTGTAACTAAACTCAGCCCACAGCAACAGCTGCATATAACAAAGAGGGGGGATGGAGGGCAAGGGTCATCGAAGCTTTAGGCGACTTCCTGTACCATGACCCATCACCTGGAGATGGCATGCTTGTAGCTAAGGCTGGGGGCAAGGCCCACCCAGATCAGTCCAATCTGGGCAGGGACTAAGGGCTCAGCCTGGCAGTGTCATCTTCGTTAAATTCCATGATGACTTCCAGGATAGTCAGGATTGGAAACGGCAGTGCTAAGAGAAGAGCGTACATGGTTTCAAGTCGAGGCTTTCCAGTATGGCCAGCCCAGGTGTTTGCTCCCCTGTGGCACTTTGCTTGTGTGAGGACAGCACTTTGTGTCCCTCCCTGAGTGGGAACTCAGTTCTCAATTTCAGGACAAGTACAAGCGTTAGACAATGATTAAGAACAGCAATCCAGTTGGGCGGTGGTGGCGCAGCCTTTAATCCCAGCACTCGGGAGGCAGAGGCAGGCGGATCTCTGTGAGTTCGAGGCCAGCCTGGTCTACAAGAGCTAGCTCCAGGACAGGCTCCAAAGCTACAGAGAAACCCTGTCTCGGAAAAATTAAAAAAAAAAACAACAACAACAACCAAAAACAGCATTCCATATCATTTAATATGTCCATTGCTTTAGTTATGTAGCATGTGCACATGTGTGCACCATGATGCACATGTGTAGAGCAGGACAACTTGAGGGAATTGGTGCTTTCCTTCCACCATGTGGGCTCCAGCAATTGAAGTCATGCTTATCTACCGGCTGGGCCACTTCGCTGGTCCTAGTTTGCTTCCTTAAGACAGGGTCTCCCTATGTAGCCTAGGCAGGCCTCAAACTCATGACCCTTCTAGTTCAGCTTGCAAAGGGTGGGATCATAAGATGCCCAACTTTGTACATTAATTTAATTACAGCATCTCCATGGGTTTCTAAGGGGAAAAGAGTTAAGCCAAGTATAGCTCAAAACCCTTACATGCTATTTATCTTACAAGCAACTAAGGTAATTCAGTTCACAGTCCCCGTGACAAGCTCCAACAGAAATTTTTTAAAGAGTTTTAAAATTTATGTGTATGAGTGTTTTGCCTGAGAGAGTCATGTGTACCAAGAACATGCAGCAGCAGAAAGAGGCCAGAAAAGAGAGAGCATCAAATCTCATGGAGCTGGGGTGAGAGCGGTTGTAAATACCACGTGGGTGCTGGGAACCAAACCTGGGTCCTCTGCAAAAGCGGCAAGTGCTCTTAATCATGGAGCCCACTCCCCAGCCCCCAAATAAGCATTTCTCAATGCAGCAGATCCACATGCCCCAGCAACCATCCCGAAACATCAGCACAATCCATTGTCTCTAAGATGCCACTACCCATCTTCCTGACTTGCAGCAAGTGCTATTTCCTGAAATTGACCATAATGTGAACGAACCTTAGCTTGAGAGGCCTCATCCAAGCTCCCCTGAGAGCAATCAAACCATCACCTCACACAGCTCTGTTGTTCAAACAGGTCATGGGTCTAAGGTCTCCCTAAAATTCAAGAGTGGCAATATCTAAAGGTTATATTGTTGAAGGAAAGTTAAAAACTAAACAAGATCACTTCTCTACAAAGTTCTTCATCAAAACTGAGGCCACAGTATATTCTTGTGGCCCAGAACTGCTGGAAGAAGGGAGGAAATCAGATATACATGCAGTAAAACACTCAACATAAAGTAAATTTCATTTTTAAAAAAGTTAATCCTCTCAAGTCCAATGGCTTTCCCATGTATATTCCAGGTTACATTTGGCGATATTTAGAATGTTCTTTCATCTTAATGGTGGGGGTGGGGTGGGGGTGGAGAGTGCACTGAAGGAGAAGTTGGGATGGGGGGGCATGTTGAAGGTGGGGGCGTGTTGGGGACAGGGTGGGGGGTCAGGGAGAGATGGGGGAGGACAGAAGAGGGAGTGTGTGCATGTATGTGTGTGTGTGCATGCACGCGCACACACGCATGAGTTATTAACATTCAGCACGAGGAAGCTAGAGACACTGCTCAACAATCTATACCACACAGGAGGGACCTGAAGGAGTTACTCAGCCAACAGCATAAACAGCACAGCAACAAGCTAAGAAACCCTCGTGTGGAGGCTGGAAGGGAAGAAAAGCCTCCATTCCACACCTCAGGAACCATCCAGGAGGGAACATCCTGAGTAGCGTGTTCTTGGTGCAGGCCCCTTGCAGACCTGACCCCCTGACCCTCCCTGACCCCCGCAGACTTGTGAGATGGGCACTCTATCCTCACTGGAGTAATTAAGAGCTGATCTCACGGTACCTACACATACTTACCTATGTGTGAGAGGGCCAGACAGTTAAAAGTAGAGGGGTCTACAATCGATGGTTGTGAGTTCAAAATCAACTCAACTTCTTCAGGGCTGGACAGCAATAGATGAACCCAGACAGGGCTGATGATGTTCGGAGGGGCAAAGTCATAGAGGAAAGAGAGGCGTGGGCTGTACAGAATAAGGTGACCTCTATCTGTCCATCTGATGCTAAGCGTGAGCTCAAAACAGTGTAGGAACCCAAACGCATCCATGAGCCATGCTGGTCCACAGCCATCCCCAGACATAGCTCAGCCCCCACACACAAAAGCAATTCTCCTTCCACTGCTCCATGGCTGGGGGGCAGGGGGCCGTTAAACGAGAAACAGGAAAGATGTCGGAAGTCCAGGCAGTTGGTGCTCTGGATTAGCTGGGATGCAGCGCAATGAAGACACTAATAAAAGGACACGCAGCCTGCCCACACAGCACTTGCCTACTCTCCTGGCCACGTCTTAGATGCACAGCCAGTTGCCCCCGTGGAGAGGAGCCGCTCCCCTGAGCAGCGGGTGCATGCAGTCGCCCGCCCACACACAGCAGCGCTGTCTCTTCCAGCGCCGAGCCAAGTTTGGGTTTTCCTTTTTTTCCCAGCTTCTATTTTTCTAGAAAATTTTACTCTGAAATCAACATCTCTTCCTGATATATACATCTGCTTTTAATTACAGAGGCCCAAGGAGTATCGAGAGAGAGGACGGTACAAGACGGAGAGAGGACGGTACAAGACGGAGAGAGAAAGTGGGAACTGCCAGCACCTCTACAGTCGAGAGAACGTTTGCTTAACATATTACATTTGACCCAAAAACTGTTTTACATGGAACCTCTACATTTAAGGAAAATTATAAAACTCGGTTTTTCAAATGACATGCCTATAAATAACCCATATAATCCATGGAAGCTATTAACAGAATATTCCATATCTACTGAGAATACAGTACTTCCACCTCACAAAACAGAACGTGGACTAGGTCAACTCTAACCTCCAGGCCTAGAATCTTGTGTGAGAATCTTCTTCATTAGGAAGCCATCCCCTGCCTGAAAAAAACCCATCACTGACCAAGGTCGCACATGCTTCAGAGACAGTCAAGTGTGGAGACTCAATGTTGAGGCCGGATTCATGAAAATTAGTTCAGCCGAGGGCCTCACCTTATCGTGGCCAACAGCACTAGAGATAAATGTAACCACAAACTGCAGCGTGGTGCAAGAGAATTTAAAACCCAGCAGCCTTCTGCTTCCAAAAATACGCTGGCTTTTAAGATTGTACATTCTGAAATCTATGAACTAACTTTATAAGCCCATTTTAAGATAGACAGTGGTGCCCATGGCAAGCCCTTGGAAATGTGAAAAATGCCACTCTCCTGGAGAGCTGTGGACTCTTGCCTAGCTTTGGAGTAACACACACACATACACATGCACCCAGATAAGCAGCCACACACACTCCACCACCACTACCATCGCCAATGGGGTCCACATGAGCGGAAACATTTGCTCTAGAATGATTAACAGGCAGCTCAAAAATCATTTATCAAAACTCTCACCAGTCATAAAAATATAGCCAGGCATGTGATTTCTTTAATACCATTCCCAGCTCTATGTGAGTGCCTCGCTTTGAGAGTTTTGTTAACATATTCCCACCACTTCTCTCAATGAATAGAACCACCTAATTAATCCTTCCTGAACTTAACTCTCATCCCCTCTACCATCTACCCTCCGACAAGGGTCAGAGAGATTTACCATGCTCCTACTCAAAATCCTACCAAGCCTTCCTACTCAATGTAAGTCCAGGCTTTTGACCTCAACCAAGACCACACTGCCCAAGGAGCCGGGAGCTCCAGCTCTCCAGCGCTCTGATAGGTTTTCTGTCGGCTGGGCCCTCAGAGGAGTGTGGTCCTGGCTTCAAAGTCTTCTTCTTCCTCTCTACCAGGAATAACCTTCCACATGCCACCAAGAACTAACTCTCTGACAGATCCTACTCCGCAGTCAGGGATTTGTGCCTCCTCGTTCTCACTGTTGAAGCCTCGCTGTCTGGAAAGTATGTGACGCACAGTAGGCTAGCAAGACTTTGCTGAGTGAATGAATGTTCACCTGTACCGCCAGGACACGAGTCTTGTGAAGAGAGCCCCACTGCCATGCCCAGCCTAGGACAGAGCTCAGTGCCTCACAGGACCTCAGAGTAGACTCGTAGATCAGCTCACGGGTGGTCAGAAGTGTCACCTCAGGTGACTCAACCTTCTCCAACAAACTCCTAGTGCTCATGTCAGGGAGGCCTTCCTGGGGTGTCTGAATTGGCCATGCCACTTTGGTCCCCATTTTGGTCTGATTTCTATAGAGCCTTTGCCACCATCTGGATCTGTTTCTTGTGTATGGTGACTTCCTAAGGACAGGAATGGTGTCTGTTCTATTCACATTTATGCCTGTAAGGCCTAGAACTGTGGCTCTGTTAGGTTAGTGAATGAATGAATGGTGTGTGGGCATCAGGCAGGTACAATATACAGACCATCATGGATAAAGGAATCCAAAATGAGAACTTCGGTGCAAGAGTCAAGGTTGTACTGAAAGCTTCCGGCCCCCACATCAGAGATGACATGCTTGGTCCTGGGGCAGCCGCATCTACCATAACACACACCCATCTGGGGGACACTCAAGTGCCCAACAGGAGGAGGGAACAGATGACACCTTTGCTGGAGACAGAGCACAAGGCCCAGGCTCACCATAACTGGATCTTGACAAGTGTTTAATGGGAAATTCAGGCTTAACTGATGTACCACAGACTCTGTTAAAAGTAAAAAAAAAAAGAAAACTGGATGCAGATATTAGAGCACCCAGCAGGCACCCCACACACGACTGAATTCTCTCAATGGACAGAAACCAGTGAAAAGTCTTTATAAAGTGGAAACTGGGGAGAGGGGAGAACCAAGAGCAGCCAGCTCCGTCTGCACACCTCACTAACAACAGGCAACAGAAGATGAGCACCTGCTCTGCTTCAAGCAGGAACGCTGAGACTCGCCTGTCTCTGCAGGAAACCTAGCAGACACTGCTACAACCCATGAGAGGGACAAACGGAATCTGAAAGAAGTTAATGCCCCGTTTATAAAACTGGCAAGGGGTGGATCCTGGATACGAACCCCTGCCTGTCTGGTTCTCAAGTCTGGACTTTTCACAGGGGTGCTATAGTTAGTCTCCCCAATAAAGAATGTTCTTATGAGCTCTAAAGCTAAGGGTGAGCTGTCAAGTAATCCCCAGCTTTACTATCTAAACAGGATGGAGAGTACTGAGCTATGTGACACTTAAGACTGTGTGAGTTATCCCTCCAGAAAGTTGCTCCTTAACCCTGACTGTTTAGACAAATGCATCATTCTTACATGAACTAGCAAAGCCATGACCATTATAGGTTCAAGTACAGAAGACCTCGGGTCCCGAGACATGGGACAGGTCTTAAGTCTGTGTCAGACTTCAAAGCAACGTCCTTGAGTCTCGGTGTCTATCACGTGTACTATGGCGAGGCTATGAGACAATGCATGGGAAATCTTTAGGATAAAAAGTTCTAGGCCCACAGGAAGTACTCAGCAGACGCTGTATGCTCTGTGCAGAAGGAATTAGTACAGCCCTGACCACTTTAGTCTAACTCAATTCAACATGAGTCCGACCCGCCGAGGTGAAGCCCTGTTTGGGGCAAAAGGAAGACAAGGCCCTGTCTATCTTCAGTGAGCCCTGGGCAATTTGGCCAGACACAGGGACAATAGAAGGTAGGACTGGGAGCACAAGCTAGGGTCTTGGCACACTGAGCTTGAATGTCACACCAAGATGCTGCTGAAGGTGCCCACAAGAGAATTACATCATTCCTAGGCTTTGGAGGAATTCCACTCTCTGTGGAGAATGGACTACAGCCAGGAACACCAGAGGCAGAGGGCTTGTTTGGGATGCGACTGCACCAGTCCAAGCAAATGTCCACTGGGGTGATGGTGAGGACAGAACAATGGGCACAGATGTGAGTGTCACCAGAGGCCTTGCCAGTGAGGAGAGCGGCAAGAGGCAGAAGAGTGCTTAAGGTGACATGGTTTTCTTGTCTATAAGGGTGGGGAAGTGGTAGCTTCAGGACTGAGGGGCAGCAGAAATAGGAGGTAAAGTCAAGAACTGAATGGGACAGTGGGTGGTACCCATGTTCCAAGGGCCTAGACACAGAAAGTTTCACAATGACGTAAGAGTAGTCAGAGGTGGGGATAACCAAGTGTCAGAGGACAAAGCAGAAAACTGTCCAGAGACAGGATGATTAATGCTGTCCAGTGGCTCGCTTTGTTGGTTGAGGGAGGGCAATTGCTTTTGAGACGGTCCTTGAACTGTGGGAGTGGGGAAAAAGAGGTGCTGAGCACAAACGATTCCTTCAGGAGGTTCATCGGAGAGAGGCCAGGAGACAAAAGGCAGAGGAAGCAGAGAGAACCAACTCAGCGCTGCCAACCTGAGGCCACGCTTGGGACTATGAAGCACACTCAGTCAATGATCACCTTCTTAGGGACCTAAGACAACCATGGGACTAGCCTGTGTGGGTCTCCAAAGCACACACGACAGGTCTACAGCCTGACCTGTTTGGACCTGAGCTCCTAAAGGCACCTTTAAGACAATTAGAAGGTGGCAGAATGGTCCTGCCAGGGCGGAGAGGCACACACACACTGAGTCTAAACAGAGAACAGGGTAGGATGAGCTGGAGGACAAGGTGTGCTTGACCAGAGAGAAGAAAAACTGAATGAGCAAGAGAAGAGAAAACCCAAGACAATGCCCAGAGGGGAGCCAGCAGCTTAAGACCCAATTAATGGCAAGAGACAACCGGCACTTGGGGGTGGTTGCTATTAAGTCACTTGAATATAGTAGATGGGTGCCTTTGGGAACGGTAAGAAGAAGCTGCCGTTGCTGATGACTATTAAAAAAAAAAAAAACCCAAGTCACAGATGAGACTACTTGCAACAGGGATATGGGTAGGAAGCACAATGCCAAGGAGTTTCTGGCTGGATACAGAAACTATTTCTTCTCTCTCTTTCTCTCTCTCTCTCTCTCTCTCTCTCTCCCCCCCCCCGTATGTGTCTCTCTGTTTCTGTCTCTCCCATCTCTCTGTGTATCTGTTTCTGTTTGTCTCTGTTTCTGTCTCCCCCTGCCTTTCTGTATATCTCTGTCTCTCTCTGCTTCTGTCTCTCCCTCCCTGTCTCTGTGTCTCCCTGCCTCTCTGTATGTCTGTCTCTGTGTGTGTGTGTGTCTGAGTGTTGGTTTGTGCACACATGTCACAGCATGTACGCAGAGGTCAGATGACACCTGTTATCCACTCTGAGAGCCTACAGAGGCTTTCGATCTCAGGCTCCCATCTCAGCAGCACTGTGACCACAGCAGCACTGGATGACAGAATATGCTTCCAGGCCTACCTGTACATGCATTCTGGGGAAAACAGTTTTTAAAAGAAGATTCCCCTCACTCCTAAATAGCCCAAAAAAAGTAAGACTGTTGGGTAAATCCTCCCTCCCATTCCCTCTCTGGAGTAGGGAGGTGAGATTGGAGACACCTGGAATACAAAAAACAACCTGAAGAAATACAGCATCATCACTGGCAAAGCCATGAAGGTGACTGACTGGGCACAGTGGTACACACCTGTAATCCCAGTACTTAGGAGGCTGAGCCTGGGCTACAAAGAAGACACAATTACAGAAGGGGTGGGGGGATGGCTTGGATCACCCTCTGGGATGTTTATTGTGCAGCTTATGAATGATCAGCCTGAAGGCCAGAGTCAATGCCATTCCCTGTCCTCAATGAAGTTCTCTCTAGCAAGTCAGAATGTGAGTAGTTATGAGTGCCTACGTGCGTGCACACCCACATATACATACACACACACATGCACACACAGACATACATGCACAATACACATACACACATGTACATGTGCACACACATATACACGGACATACACACATGCATGCACACATAAACACGGGCATACATACACATATATACACAGACTGTACACTTGCACGCATGCACACACATACACGCATGCATGCACGCATGCACACACATACACGCATGCATGCACACATGCACACATACACACAGACACATACACATGCACATACACCCCAGGTCAGTGTCTCTCAATGAGAAGATATCTGAGACCTATATACTAACCCACACACTCAATAAACGTGTAAGGCCAAAAACAAAAGCAACGTTATGACCAGCTTATCAGCTCTCTTCACACCTGCCCCAACCTCCTGGCTCTTCATTCTCCAGAATGGCATCTACTTCTCAGGCACCCCACAAGCATTTCCTGACTTCTCCCACCCAGGGCATTTAAATGGTACAGCACCATAGCCCAGTGGACGAGTTCACACTCTCCATGCCTTAGCTTTCTTACATGCAGAGTGGGAGAACGGTGACCATTCCTTCCTCCTGGGCTGCTCTGTTGTTGGAGTGATTTGGTCTGTGTGAGGGGCTTAGGACTGAGCCTGAGCACTGACCACCCCGTGAGAATAGGCTCCAGTTAGTCCTCTGCCCAGGAAGCTCTCTCTACCTTCCTCTCCACTGACCCAAATACACCGTCTTTTACAGAGCTGACCTTTAACCCTCATCCTCCATCAGCACAGCATATGGATGAGCTCATCCCAGCACGTATATTCACTGAGGGCCTGCCGTGTCTTCCTGTGTCTGGGACAATGAGGAGCAATGAGACCCATCCTGCCCTGCAGACCACAGCCTATGCAGGGAAATGGACAAGCGTTCCAAGAAGGATCATCACCGTTCGCTTAGCAGGAAAGCATGAGTCGGCCAAGGCACCTGCTCAGTTCCATGAACCATTTCAGCAAATCTGCTTTGATTAGTGAACCTGTCTGGGACTTCATCCTGTCCTTCTGTCCTCCAGTCTACTCGTCCACAAGGAGCATCTCTTGTCAACTAGACGCTACTCTTGTAGTTGGCTTGAACAACTAAGCACCCCGAGGAGAAAAACTCCCGAGACTTGGAGAATCTGGCCAGGCTTGGAACTCCCTAGTTCCACAGCCTCTTGGCATATACGGAATAGTTCTACATCAATAGAGACTGGTGTGTTAGAAAAAACAAGAAACAGAGCAGAAGCTACTGACTGAGGTCTTTTCATGAGCTAGGTATTAGAGTTAATGTTTTATATGTTGTGTTCGGTTCTCCCAGAAGCCCTTTGGGAAGACGTCCTGGTTACCCTGTCGCCACGGAGGAAAATACCATGCAAAGAACTCCCAACCACAAAAAGAGGAGGCACTGAAAACCGGCCATTTGAAGTCTGGGAGAACAAATAGTGTCAGCCAGTCTCCACTCCTTCATCAAGTCTGAAGGGATGGTTCAACCCTTGTATTGCCAGATCCACACAAAGGAAAGAAAAAGTGCCCAGAGGAAAAAGGAAGAAAGCACCCTTCCTCATCAAGATCCCATCACCTTGCAGAAATGTCGACCCGGCCAGAAATGACAAGGCAGCACTTCAGTCCAGGAAGAAGAACAAGAAGAAACCCGTACCACACTGACAACAGAGCAAGGATGCTGGAAGCCATGGTATGCTTAAACCTTCCACTGAATTGATTTTGTTTCCACCCCACCACTATAAAGCTCAAGCAAACGGGGGCTTGAGGCATTCAAGGCATGGGAATCGGGTCTGGGTTTTTGTTGAGAAAAAAGAGAAGAGTTGGGTTGGACGTGTAGCTCAGTGGTCACTGTGGTAGAGAGCTTGCTTAGCACAGACAAAGTCCCTGGTTCAATGCTCAGCACCACATGAGGATTAGGGTTGGGGGGGACACAAACAGAGTCACTGGTGCGGATACTCTTCAAAGCTAACTTCACCAAATACACCTAACCAAACAAATCTGGCACTCACCAAGCTCCCCTGCTCTCAACTTGGGCAGCAAGGAACTTTCCCTACACCTCATTCATCAACACGCTGAGACCGAGCTTCTCACTAAACCTAAAATTAACGATTCGCGCAATGGCTGGCTTAAAAATAGCCTGGGGTCCCCTGCAGAAAGAGAAAGATCCTAAAATGTGAGGAGAGACCACAACACAACAACATGAATGGTTCTCGCAGCCACTGTCTCTGTGAAAAGTCCTCGCTCATTCAGCCCCACCGCTGAACGTTTCATTCCGTTCACTGGTAACAAATCTGGGGTCAGTTTCCCCAGTGCAGCACAAGCTAGCCTCTGCGGTTCCCTCAGTGGTGTAAGGAACGAGTAACCACGCCGTAAACACAAACCTGTGATGCTGCAAACGACAAAGGGGAGGAGAGAAACACAGGGAGAAAGTTGAGGTCACTGCAGGGCAAAGATGGTACCCAGAGACAATGCCACCGCCTGCAATGAGTCCTGCAACTGTGTGTCTATGAAGCTGCAGGAGAGCTGCAGAGCAGCTTCATCTCTGAGGCTCTTTGATTGGCTTCCCAATTAACTCTGATCCAGCATGCCCGGGGTCACCTACAAATAACATGCCTGAGGTCACCTACAACCAACAGGTGGATGGGAGTTTGAAAATGAGGCTATGGGTTTCACCCACTGAGTCACATCTGGCAAAGTAGCCAGGTCCAACAACAGTACTACAGAGTGAGACTCAAGACAGAAGAAATCTGCTTATTCCAAACCCAAATTGCCATGGAAAAAGCACCAAGTTCCCCAAAGATAAGACGCCTCCAGTTACATCTTCCGAATAACAAATGCACAGCTTCGTTAAAGGAAATTTTATTTTTATGAGAATCTTATTAAACATTCTGTTGGGGCATAAATGGAAGTTCGGTTGATGCATTAGAAAGAGATTTTTGGACAGCCAAAAGTGAAATCGCAAACCTTCAAATTCAGAAAGCAACACAAACACATTCCAGGGGTAAGGCTCATGAGTAAATTCAGTCAATGTTTATCCGGTGCCTGGGCCCTAATGCTAAGATGCCCCTTTACTCGGCGCTCGGAGAAGCAGAAAGAAAGAAGCAATTAGAGTCTTTCCTGAACAACAAGCAATTAATCTCACTCTGCTTCAGGTTAACCGTGGTGCCTGGGTTCCCTCTCTCCCATCATCCCCCCCCTTTTTGACCCCAAAACCTGACTCCCCCAAGGCCTCCCAGGTTTTTTCAGATCACTGATCAGCACCTTCAGACAGCTTTCTCTCAGCACATCCAGCCCATTACTAACCAGACCAGAAACTGCCCGCACATCTCCTCCCAGTTCGGATCTGTGACCTTCAGTGTGCTGACTGTGTCAAGGTCACTCTGCCCACTAACTCTGCATCCTTCACCACTGGGCCTCTACTCCTTCCTGGATCCTTGAAACCAACGCCAAACCACCCAGCCCTGCTTGGGCCATTGCAAATCTGTCTTCTGCCACGTTCAACAGCTAGTGAGATTTTTATCTCTTCTACCAGCCTCTGGGATGCTTTGGTGGTGGAGCAGATCAGCAGAAAAGGCACATCTAATAATACTGACATCGCCTGGATTTTAAACCCAGACTTCAGGCAAGGTAACGAAGAAAACCCACCTTGGCATCTTTCGTTGTAAAAGCCCCTGTCAAAAATCAAGAACAGCCCACACTCTCCTAGCTTATATCGAATGCTCAATTTCCTGCTTAAAAAAAAAAAAATCTGACAGCTTTTAAGAACCTCAAAATTGCATCTGTGGGGTGACACCATCCAGGAACCAATACTATATCCATACCTTCAAATCAGTATCTGAGCTACAAATACAACAAACAGGTATGAATGAATCTACCAAGGAGAGACTTTTTAAAAAAAATAAAAATGTGTTCTTCTCCTAAGTGGGCAGCAACTAGTAACCCAACATAGCCCTAAGAACCTCAGCATGAGGGTGCCAGCAATGCTGGGGAACAGCACAGCTGGCCTGAGACCTTCCTAGGGGAACTCGCTCCCCTGAAAACAGAATGTCATCAAGCTCCCACATCCCAAGCAACTGTGTTTTAATTCTAAGTCTGGAAACAGGATCCTCCAAACCAGCCCTGGGCTGCCTCATCTAAAGGCTTCCTGTAAAGACAGAGAACGACTACCAGGTCAAGAGGGTTCCTGGCTATCTCTAATTCTAGTCGCTTCTTTGCTTAGGGTTTTCTTCCCCCACCCACTTGTGAAGCCCAATTTCTGTGAATCAGAGGCGGCTGCATCACACTCCCTCCTGGGGGCTCCCAGGAATGGGGCTTCCTCTGGCCACAGTGCTCTCCCTGCTCAGAATGGCTCGGCTGCCAGATCTCTGATCTTGCAGCATACTTGGACAGGAGCCGAGCATCATCTCTCAGCTAGAGCTCTGGTTCAGCCACTTGCAGCTCAGTTAAACCCATCGGGAAACCTTTAGCTTCTGAGGTTCGGTGTTTAGGATCCTTTCAGTATAGCCAAGATACCAGCCATCCTCCCTCTTGAGATGGATGCACAGATGGATGGACAGCTCCGTTTAACTCAGATACGGTTCCCCTCTGACCAAGGAGCTGCACAGCTAGAAATCTCCCACTCTCTCCTCCCTCTAAGGAAGACGGAAGGTGGAAAGAACTAACCTAAAGTACCCACTTTGACCATGAGAATGCCACAGGCAGGAACAGGCACCTAACACACCGTGCAGAACTGAGCATCAACAGTCTGGCCCCACAAGCCCCAAACAGGTAGACTGCTTTCCAAATGCAGGCAGCTCAGAGGCTTCCCTCCGCCGCACTCCCCCCACCCTCCCACCACCAGCAGCAGCACCACCTTTGGCTCTGTGTGCCAGGCACCCATGCAAGTCCCCCAGAAAGTCACACTGGCACTTACTCAGATCTACCAAGGAGTCCTAGTGCCTTGCTGTATGAGAAGCCCACAAACGGCAGTTCTTCTCCTGAGAAACCCGAGGGGCTCAGCTGGCACGGAGAGGATGAAACCCACGAATTCTTCTCTGGTTCATCGAAATTGGAGGTGTCATCATCAGACTTGAGGGTGGGAACGAAGGGGGGAGGAGCTGATTAAAAGAAAAACAAGAAGGAGGGGGAGAGAAAAATTCAGACAAATTCCACACTGTTGCGGAGAAGGGGAAAAAAGCGCCTTACTCCTTCAGCGTTGGAGACAGCACTGCAGCGCCTGCTTTCAACCCAGCTCCTAGCGCAGGCAGACCCAGCCTCGGCTCCTACAGCAACAAGAGATTAACCCCTTCACCGCCAACATGGCCACCAACCCGCAGACAGCTTGCCTTTCAGGGCAGGGGGTAAAGTGAAAGATAAAGTCAAACAGGCCACTGGGGTTCCTACAGAAGCACTCAGGCAACTCACCTGAGCAGACAGCTACTGCCTGATATTTCCAGAAGGCTTCCACTCCATGCCAGCTGGTAATGCCAGGGTTCCAGATGACCTAAACCCATTGAGCCCCCTTTTCCAGACAGGTCTAAATGATTACTAGTTAGCGACGTCCATCGCTGTCAGAAAGAAGGTATGTATGTCTCATGTCTTAGCCAGAATGAGAGGCAAGAAGAGGCCGGGGGCTTGGGAGGCCATGGAACTGTCATTGGGTTACCACTGCAGTCGGCTTCATTCATAGCCAGATGAATCTACTTGGAGATCTTATTAACCACTTTTTTTTTTTAGTTCATTATCTCTCCTCCCCAGCACAATCCTGCCCATTGAATCCACTGCAGTTCAATCCATATAATCAAAAACAGCCAAATAAAGTTGCAGTGATTTACAGCAGCCAGAGCCAATGGGGGGACACAGAGACCCACAGATACACATCTGTGGCAAGGCTCCTACCTCCTTACGGCATGACTCCCAGCTAGGGGGGGCATCACATCGTCTCTGCTGCCTGCCGACCTACTAGGCTCTCTCACTCAGGGATGTGAGCGGCTGCCCATCGTAGGGGGCTCCCGGGGGCATTTCCAGCCAGAAGTGTTACCATGGTTGCAGGCTAGGGCGTCCGCAGTGGACCAGGCAGGGGGAAGTTGGCAAGCCGGCATCACATCCCCCGCAGTGCAGGCTACATGCTCCCCACTCCTTAGTGACTGCTCTGGCTGTAACCCCACCTGGCCGCCTGTGTGGCAGGGGCCAAAGCTGATCTGAGTGACAGAGCAGCATGAGTCACTGCCCACCAGGGCTCGCTAGAGCTCCCCCTAGGACAGCTGTCACAGCCCTTCACGGTCCAGACTTCTTTTTTAACCTCTTATTTTCCGGACCAAGTTCTGTGCTGGGTAAATGAGCAGGGAGCATGTCTTCAGCCTACAGACTCCTAAGAATCTGGTTGTTTCCCAGGCTTCCCCAAGGACAATAGCCAAGGCAGCACAGAGAAGTGACGGGAATGATGGAAGGGTGCAGAAGAGAGAGGGATGAACACAGAGGGCTGCTGCTTCTGGGAAATGCAAAAGAACATTCCCAGAGCTGCAGGTGCACCAGCAGAAAATGGTTTAACACCTCCAGGCTCTCTCAGGAGTCAGAAGCTACAAGCTTTAACGCTATAAACGTTAGCTTACGAGAAGAAAACTGAGATTGACAGATCAGCTCACATCCCCTTTGCACGTCCAACAACCCGGGAGCAAACCCAACCAGACTGCAGTCTCTCAGTGACTTCCTTAAAAGTAAAATAAAATTAAATTAAAATAAAATTATGATGATAAGGATCAAAAAAGAAATGTTTTCCATCCCAAAATAAGGAAACCCAGATAAAGACTGGAAACGTACTGACAGAGACATGTAGGTGGCACTAACACACACGTGTGGTGGGCTAATGGCTCACGGCTCACAGTCAGAACTGAGTCCCAGTTTCACCCACTCTCAAGTCGTGTGACCCAGGCAAAGTCACTCAACCTCTCTAAGCATCACAGGTTGTGAGGTTATTTCCGGTTTTGAAGAGCCTCCCTAAGAAGTGCAGCTGGTCAAAGTTGTGACCCTCTTGTCTCTGCTTGCTGGGCATTGGGAGGGCAGGGGCACCCCCACTCTGTCTGTTGGGTGGCTTCCTTTTGTTTGTTTATTAATCTACATAAGGTGATTATCATGGCTCTTTACATACAGTAAACATGCATGAAGGTGACCTGTGGTTGTTACTGTTACTGCTGGTGTACAGTGTGCATTCATGGCAGATCTTACAGTGGCTGAAGTGAGACACACATGCATCTGCATTGACGTCTCTGCTGTACGAGGCACAGACACATCACGGTGAATGTTTGTGTTAATTCCATCACAGCGATTAATTCCTTGCAGAAGTCGAATTCCCTTTCCACTATATACTAATTTATCTGTAGGAGACTAAAATAGAATTCCATTTCTGCGTGAAGGGGATGACTAATAGAGAGGGTTAGGAGCCACCCTCAGTGAAGTAATTATGATTTCTGAATTTCTGTACTATAAAATAAGATTCATCTGTAAAACTTTGTCAAGCTCAAAGCCAGTTTCATGTGGTCAAGACTTAAAAAAGGCTAGGGCTGACAGCACAAGCCTGAGGCAGGGGGATTGCAGAAGGAGGACCTGCCTGACCTTATGAGCTTCAAGGCCAGGCAACTTAGTGAGACCAATATAGGAGGCAGGGAGATAAATCAGTTGGTAAAATGTTTGCAGTGGAAACATGAGAAACTAAGTTCAATCCCCACATGTTAAAAAAAAAAAATAAAAGTCAAGCAGGACGGCATTAACATATCAGTTCGGGGTGGCAGACTGGAGGCTCTCCGGTGCTCCATGTAAGTTCAAGGCCAGTGATAGATCATGTCTCAAAAAGAAAAAGGAGAGAGGCTAAAGAGATGGGAGCATTTCCTACTCTTTCAGAACTGGGGTTCAATTCCCAGCATCCACATGGCAGCTCATAACCATCTGTAACTCCAGCTCCAGAAAAACTGGTACCCTCTCCTGGTCTCCACCAGCACCAGGCACACATGTGGTACATAGGCATCTATGCACACATGTGGCACACAGGCATCTACACACACATGTGGCACACAGACATCTATGCACACACATGGTACACAGGCATCTATGCACACACGTGGTACACAGGCATCTATGCACACACATGGTACACAGGCATCTACACACACATGTGGCACACAGACATCTATGCACACATATGGTACACAGGCATCTATGAACACACGTGGCATCTATGCACACACGTGGTACACAGGCATATACGCACACACGTGGTACACAGATATATGCAAACACATGGTACACAGGCATCTATGCAAACATGTGGTACACAGGCATCTACGCACGCACGTGGTACACAGGCATATACGCACACATGTGGTACACAGGCATCTACGCACACACGTGGTACACAGGCACCTATGTACACATGGGTACACAGGCATCTATGCATACACGTGGTACACAGATATATGCATACACGTGGTACACAGGCATCTATGCACACAAGTGGTACACAGACATATGCAAACACGTGGTACACAGGCATCTACGCATGCACGTGGTACACAGGCATATATGCACGCACGTGGTACACAGGCATATATGCACGCATGTGGTACACAGGCATCTACGCACACACGTGGTACACAGGCATCTACACACACATGTAGTACGCAGGCACCTATGCATACACGTGGTACACAGGCATCTATGCATACACGTGGTACACAGGCATATACGCACACACATAAGCACATAAAACCATACACATATTTCTTTTCATTTTTTTAAAAGATAAATGGGCCAGGCAGTGGTGGCGCATGCCTTTAATCCCAGCACTCGGGAGGCAGAGGCAGGCGGATCTCTGTGAGTTTGAGACCAGCCTGGTCTACAAGAGCTAGTTCCAGCGCAGGCTCCAAAGCCACAGAGAAACCCTGTCTCGAAAAACCAAAAAAAAAAAAAAAAAAGATAAATGGTACCTAATGGATGGTACAGATTTGTCCCCTGGCCTTCACATGCATAAGCACACATGTACAAACACACACATGTAGCCATAGATACACAAAAACACACACATACACACAAAGGAGTCTGAAAATATAGTTCAGTGGTAGAATATTACCTAGCATGGGCAAGACCCTGGGTTCAATTCCACAAAGAAAGAGAAACAGAATATGAAAAGGTCAGACAATTTTCAACTTGAGAGGTTGGAAAACTCACAGTACAGATTAGAAGCTAGAGATGTCAACCTCTAGTCAGGTAGTTCAGAACAACAGGATCTTCTGGGAACAAGGGTTTGGAGGGCATCATCCACACAGCGTGAGAAATCATAGCCTCAAAGCTAGAGAGAAGTGGCCCAGCAATGAGCCGACTCTCCAGCAAGGATGAGGATGCCCCTTGTCTAGGCCGTTTAGAAGGAAAGAGATGTGGGAGTTACTAAGACCTGTCTGCATCTGTGGTATCCCATGAGCAGAAACCATGACTTGGAAATGAACATGAACACTGGCAGACACGAGTGGGGAAAGACTGCATGAACACACATGATCAGGACACGCAGAAGGGACTACCCTTATTCCATATGAGGGGGAAAGGCTGTGTGAACACACATGGCCAGGACACACAGAAGGGACTACCCTTATCCCATACGAGGGGGAAAAGCCTGTGTGAACACACACGACCAAGACACACAGGACTACCCTTATTCCATATGAGGGAAGAAAGGCTGCATGAACACACATGGCCAGGACATCCAGAAGGACTACCCTTCTACACAAATCCCTTTGGGACTAGTGAGAGAATTAGCTCTCTAAGGCCTGAAAAAACAACAATCTAAGCCAGGTGCACTGATGTGTGCCCTTAGTCCACAGTCCCAGAGATGGGAGTCACTGGAACTCTGAGACACAGAGTGATAAAGCTAAACACCTGGATGCCACATCATAAAATGACCCTGTAGGGTCTGGCCAAGTCCATTAGATGAAACAAGTAAAGTCTGGTGGTCCCTCTAGGTGGGGACCACGCCTACCATCAGCATAGAAGAATGAGTGAGCCTCACTCCCCAGCACAATGGACTACAATTCTCAATGGGAACAGGTGGACTAATGATGTGGGATTTCCCTCTGTATGCTGTGAATACCACTGACAAATAAAGAAACTGCCTTGGCCTGTTGATAGGGCAGAACTTAGGTAGGTGGGAAAAACTAAACTGAATGCTGGGAGAAAGAAGGAGGAGTTAGGGAGAAGCCACATAACTCCCACTGGAGACAGACAATGGGTGGAACTTTAGCTGGTAAGGCACAGCCATGTGGCAATACACAGATTAATAGAAATGGGTTAAATTAGTATGTAAGAGTTAGCCAATAAGACACTAGAGCTAGTGGGCCAGGCAGTGATTTAATTAATACAGTTTCTGTGTGATTGATTATTCCAGGGCTAAGCGGCCAGGAACTAACTAGTGGCCCAATTACAACAGACTAACAGTGAGGGGGAAATCCCAGAGGTTAGCATACGGAAGGAAGGTCGCACAGCGAAAGGCCAGTTGTGTCCCAAAGCTTCACTCAGCCAAGACAGCATGTTCTCACAAGGACCACTGGGGAGCTCTTGGAGAAAGCCAAAGGAGAGGTGAAATAGACCTTAGTCTCCTCTGCACTCCCTCAATGGTCTACTTCACTTCTCCTACCTACAAAACAAACGAAAAAAACAAACCCTTGGTCAAGTCTAAAACCCACCATGTAGAGACCACAGTGAAGGAGGCAGGAAGTAGGGAATAATTTTTAGACTTCTTATGCCACGTGGAATTTTTCCCCATACACTGGGAGGAGAGGATGAGGCAGGAGAGAGCTCAGTGGGTGAAAATCACTAGCCACAGAAGCCTAGCAACCTGAGCTCAGACTCCAGGAACACACACAGTCTCAGCACTAGGATGGAATGACAGATGGAGACGGGAGAACTGTCTAGACGCTTACAGGTGAGGTGGTCTGGAGAAAGCAGCAGGGCAGAAAAGCAAGAGAGAACGGGAAACAGCAAGGACTGACGGCTTAAGGTGGCTTCTGACTTCCGCATGTGTGCGGTGGTGCTGTGGCATGTGTATGACCCACACTTAACACACATAATACTCAACACACATAAAAAGTAAGATTGTGGGGCTGGAGAGATGGCTCAGCAGTTAAGAGCACTGGCTGTTCTTCCAGAGGTTCTGAGTTCAATTCCCAGCAACCACATGGTGGCTCACAATCATCTGTAATAAGATCTGGTGCCCTCTTCTGGCCTGCAGGTGCACATGCAGACAGAATACTGTATACATAATAAATAAATAAATCTTTTAAAAAAATACAAAGAAATTTGTAGAACTTTAAAAAAAAAGTAAGATTGTGTTTTTCCTTTGGCTTAAGAAGAAAAGAAAGAATTAGTAGGTCATTGAAATCTTCTTGATTTTAAGTAGGTCATAAGTTTATGCTGACCCAGCAACACTGCCAGGCACATAGTAGGTATACAATGAATGCTTAACGAGCAAATACATGGCAGAAAGACTTGAGCACGGACCTTGCAAAGGGAAGATTAGCACAGTACTGGACGCAAAAAAGGCACTTGACGTGTGGATCAAATGAGAAAGCTTTAAAGCCAAGATTGCTCTGTCTGAAAAATATGTTAATGAGTACCTATATTAATATTTTCCTATACAGTGTCGTGACATCATCGTTCTCCTCATGCCACATGCCTACCACACTGATGGCGAATGCATATGAAGTCACATATTAAGCTCTTTGTTCACTGTAAAGACAAGGAAAAAACGGGGTGGGGAGTGTTTCCCTGTGTTTTTAAAATTAATCAACATGTATGAGGTGACAGCAGGGCTCATTCTCCTTAGTGGCAAAGGTAACTTTGAGGGGAGCCCCACCGCTGGTTATAAGAAAGACAGCAGATTAAGGCTCTCAGAAACAAAGGCTATTTTAAGAACTGTAGTTAACTTCCCTTCATAAATCCCCTCTCCCTCTCTTCCTCCTTCCCTCCCTCTCCTTCTCTAATCCTGACATTCATTAAGCTTTAGGAGGAAAATTTATTGTCTTCAAAACTGTTTACTTTTCAGCAGCAGTGAAGTAAGGAGCACGTGCCCTGGTCCTGGCTCGGCCACTTCCCAGCATGCCCCGCTGAGCTCTCCCACGCCCGCTTCTGTCGTGTTTCGGCCTCGTCTTTCGAGCTTTCTGTGCTGGAATCTAAGTTCTGCAGCAGAACTGCAATCTCGCTGCAACACCTCTCAGGGCATCCCGTGGCCGCCCTCAGTGGGTGTGGAATAGAGGTTCTGGGGAGCAACTCGTGACAGTGTCGGCTAGTTTCTCAGCCTTTGTATATTGCTCCAGGCAGCACACCACTTCATGGAACTCGGTTCAAGACACAGTTCAGAGTACTCAACTGGTCATAAAGAACGGACATATTTAAAGAAAGGATGAAAAAGGAAATTGCCAGGCATGGGCCGCATGCCTGTATCCCACAGCCTGGGAGGCTGAGGCAACAGGACCAAGAGTTACAAGGCTGACAACAGCGAGGCAGGTAGATATTCTCAGAGAGAGAGAGGAAAAAGAAAGGAAGGGAGGAGAAAAGAGGGGGCTAAGCCTACCCCTAAACTCTAAGTCATCAATTCAAGTGACTGACAGATTGTTGTACCAAATTGCAAGATGAAGGGCAGGTAGAAAGCACCGTGTCACAAGGACAAAGGCGTGTAGGTGAAGAGTGTATGATAATGCCATGAATCAGGACTGTGTCTGCACCGTGCTTAGTCATGTTCAACTAGTGCTCTACAATCAAAGCCACCTTCAGCTCATCCCAACTACATGATGTCCTGCCCCGCAATGGACAAGTAGATCCTACACTCAGAAATGAAGGAAAAATTACAAAATAATAATAATAAAAAAAGCTATCTTACCTACGTAATGAAGGAAGCTTTGACACTGGTGAAAAGGCTGATGCATCACTTAGGGGTTGGTCAGTGGATTTGAAAAGCAGAGGATTCACAAAAGGAGAGGTAGAGAATTTAGTTTATGTGTTAGAAGTGGTTTTCTGCAGGTCTGCAAAGCAAGGAGCACCGAGGGGACAGAATCTCAAGAGCTGGCTAAAAGGTATCTTCCTGAGCCGAAGTGGGGAAAAGAAGGTATCTTCAAAGAGTTGGAGGAGTGGCCCAAGAAAGCTACAGGTAAGAAGCTGACCTTGAAGAGGGAGTCCTGGATCGAGCTAGATTGAAGATAATATCAGAGAAGGTCTTAGCGGACCAGACAGATGCAATCTTTTGTAGTCATGGTAGGAAGAGGTCAGTGCTACAGTTCTGCCCATAATGGACAGGGCTGTGACAGTTGATGTGACAAATTCCACACTTGGGAAGAGAGTGATAACACAGAGAGGGACGATGTGGCCAGGGAAACGTGATGACCACTATAAGGGCTGAGAGCGTAGAAATACCCAATCATGAGAAAAAGGGCTGTGATGGAGAGAGGAGGAAGATGGCCAGTGTCTGGGGTCTCGCGGGAATAATGGAGGCAAATGAGTTAAGTCATGGGATGGGCAAACAAAGCTGGTTCACAAATAGACATGTGTAATTTGACCTATGAGAAGAGATGACATTACCAGGGGGCTTGGACCCACCCCGATTTCTCCCTTTGGGGTGGAGAGTAGTGAGGATGGGGATAATATGACCACCCAACAATATATTATACAAGAAATTCAAGAATCTCACAAAGCAGATCAGTTTACAGCAGCCTTAAGTAAAAAAAACTTAAAAAAAATAAAAATGACTTTGTCTCTTTGAATACCCAAAAAAGATTTTTTAAGGTAACACTGATTTGCCAATCAATTTTTTCATGCTATCTTCAAGATAAATAAGGAACTTAGCATAGGAAAATGTGCTTCAATCAATTAACCAATCTAAGGAATGCAGGCATGGGTCTGCTAATGGCTAGCTAAGTCAATATCCCCCAGTTGGTGACTGCAATGGATCTTGGGGTCTGTGTGTTCTTCTCCTCCAGGTCTGCTCAGTGTCAAGTGCTTGGGGGCCAGACAGATGGCACAGTGGTTAAGAACACCTGGTTCTTCCAAAGGCTTACAGTTCCGTTTCAAGCATCCACAGCTGGTGACTCACAACCACCTGCAACTCTGGCTCCAGAGCGTCTGACACCTTCTGGCCTCTACAGGCACATACACTCCCGTGTGCACATATACCCACACAAATAAACATACCCATAACCAGAAATAGATAAATAAAAGTAAAATAAATCAGACTGGAGAGATGGCTCATCAGTTAAGAGCACTGACTGCTCTTCCAGTGGACCCAGGTTCAATTCCCATCACCCATGGCAGCTCATATCTGTAACTCCAGTCCCAGGAGATGCAAAGCCCAGGGCACCAGATAAGCATGCAGTGCAGAGACACCAATACCCATATACATAAAGTGCTGTAGAAATATATAAATCTTTTTAAATATTAACTATTTTGTGATTGACTTACATTTTCCCAAAGGCTTATACACTTAGAGATGCATCTCCCCCCGTCCCCGGGGTGCAGTTGAACCAGATTTCTTCTCTATAGATTGACTTTTCCTCCCTCCCCCTTGGCTAGGTACTCAGCAATCTGTGAGCCACCTACATTAGGCTAGAAATACTCAAAAGAGGAACATTTCCAGTTTAAAAAGTCATGACTGCACTTCTCTGCAGGTCTGGGTTTGGAGTGTTTCCATCAGGTAATGCCCATCAGGACACACTTCCGAAGAAGGGAGGAAGGGCTTTCACGGCATCCATGCCTCAGACCCCAGCAATCTCCACTTCCAACACTTTCTCCTGAGTCACCCACATTCACAAGCACAGATGCGCTTCAGGCTTTGCTGTCCTCTTTGCGCGGTCCCCGCTTCTCCAACACTTGATTTTTTTTTTTTTTAAACAGGGTTTCACTCTGTAGCTCCGGCTGGCCTGAGCTCACTGTGTAGACCAGGCTGGTCTTGAACTCAATGCCTGCCTCATCAGCCTCCTGAGTGCTAGGATTAAAGGCATGCACCACCATACCTGGCTAAAGCTTTTTACTCTTAAATGTTTACTATAAACCAAAGTTTTCACACGCTAAAGTAAGACGTCAACTAACCCCTCACATGTCCACCCTCCTCAGCTCCCGCTGTCAGTCATCCCACACAGCCTTACCTGGCCTGTCTGCTGAACCCAGACAGCACGCTCACTCTCACTGTCGCTGGGAAGCTCTAGTTAGGGGTTCCCCACCCGTGATAGCCTGACATTAAAGAACAGGAAAGCACCTGTTGATGGGGTTGGCACCATTATCGTGTTCAGCAATAACATCCTTGGTCTCTACCCACAACAGCACCCCAGCTCATCAAGAATGTCTTGAATACCGCCATGTCCTCTACCAATTGAAAACTAGCGCTATACAGATCGGGACTTTTAAAGAATGTTATGGTTTTCCGTGCACATGTATGTGAGCGCACAAGAGACGGCTGTGGAGGACAGCTCTCAGGAGTCGGTCTCCTTCCACCATGTGCACTCCAGAGGGAGTTCTTCCCTCCTGACCCCTTCACCAGTCCTAGATAAGACCTTAGAAGAAACATAACCAGGGTCCGTGCAGTGGCAACAGGTGAGGCACACGCCGTGAGGGCTGACAACCAGAACCCTCGTGGTGGAGCAAGAGAGCCAACTCTCAAAAGCTGTCCTTTGACCTTTACATGTGCACTGTGGGACACACACACACGCATACGCGCACACATGCATATACACACAAATGTAACAAAAAGTTTAAAGACAAAAACAAAAAAAGACACATAACCACAGGTCCACCACCACACTTACTGAGACAACTGTCCCCTCCACACTCGTGCCTATGCTCAGTTTTCCCTCATGTCCCAAAAGATGCCTCTTTGTTTAAATCAGAAACCAGAAAGCTGATGTCTCTTTTTACCTCAACATTCTTCTTCCAAGAAAGGAAGGAAGGAAGGAAGGAAGACGGACGGACGGAGGGAGGGAGGGAAAGGAAGGAAGGAAGGAAGGAAGAAAGAGAGAAAGAAAGGCCATCTATTTGTTTAAGGAACCTTACATAATTTCTCACATTCTGGACTTGACTGGCAGTTTCCTTGGAGTGCCATGTAACGTGTCTATCCTCTGTGTTTCTCATAGGTTGGCAGATAAACCCAGGGCCTTCTGGATGTGTGCTTTTTATTTTATTTTTTTCTGTGAGCATCACCCAGGATGAGCTATCAACTTGCTATCAAATGACACTAGGGAGGACATAGCACCTGACCTCGCTTCGTGTGATGTGAAAATTGATCCATGAATTTGATGATCTCACCCTGATTCCCCCCACCAGAATGCTCTCTTCAATCGCTCACCTCATGGATTCAGCAACCATGACAATCACTGTCTGAGTGGCTGCCAGAGGAGGCTTTCAGACTCCCTCACTCAGCCCAGGTATTAGCACATCAACAATTTGGGTGCCCAGTCACATGCTCACTCAAATAAGGTGGATGCTTGGCTCTTTGTACTTAATGACATCAGGGTAGTCATGCTGCGGCCTCGGCAATCTCGAGGAATGACCAATAAGATTCCTCGGGCATCATTGTACACTCAAATTTGTAGGCGTTTGGTGTGTTTTGAGACATTGCAGTCTTTTGGATTGTTCTAGGCTAGGCCGGCCGAGTTAATGTTCTAGTTTACGGGAACCAGAAGAGTAAGTACCAAACCTCACCCCCTCCTGAGGTAAGGGAGACAAATCCAGACTGTGGGCATATCTAAAGGACAACAATACAGCTTCTTTGACAAGTCAATGTCACGAATATATATATGAATACTCAGAAGACTTCGTGTGTGTTGTGTGTGGGTATATGTAACTGCGGGTACAGGGGTGTGTGGGGTGCACATGTGTGCATGTGCACAACCAAAGGTCAACATCATGTGTCTTCCTTGATCACTCTATACCTTAGGTTTTGAAACTGTCTCCACCTCCCCAGCATGGGGATTACTGCAGCATGCCAAGTCTAGCTCTTTATATCCAGCCGGGATCCAAACTCAGGTCCTCCTACCTGTTCTTTACCAGCTGAGCCATCTCCCCAGCTGACTACATCCCAAGATACAAATGACTCTGGCTCTGATCATTCAGAATATCAGGGAGTCTCACAGCCACTGTTGCTGCGGATGGAAAATGGGCAACCACTGTGGAAAAGGTTGGTGTCCTCTTTCAAAGTTACATATGCCTACCATACCATCGTATGGCTGCTCCACACCTACTTCAGTCCAGAGAAATGAATGCATGTGTCTGCAGACTGGTGCCCATGTGATAAGAGCAATTTGATTTTCAAGTGGACAAAAACTGGAGATAACCCTGTTCACTGGCAGGTGGTGAGATAACCAACAGACCCTCTGGACTATGACTCATGCCTCATTCAGCATGGAGGAACTTCGGAAAAGTGGAATGAGAGAGTGCTGACAGTACACATTATGTGATTCAGTGCACACGAACTCTAGAAAATACTAACTAACCGGGTGGTGATGGCTCACGCCTTTAATTCCACCACTTAGGAGGCAGAGGTAGGTGGATCTCAGTGAGTTCCAGGCCAGCCTGGTCTTCAGAGGGAGTTCCAAGACAGTCAGGGCTACAGAGAAACTTTGTCTCAAAAAAGAAAAAAGAAAAAAAAAAAAAAAGGAAAGAAAATACAAACTAAATTATGCTTGGAATTGGTTCTGTTGTTTCTAGGGACAAAGGAAGGGTTGGGGGAGGATGGAAGGGAGAGTCACAGGGCACATAAAGTTTTGGAAAGACAGGCGTGTTTGTTTTCTTAAACCTGGTAGTGACTTCACAGGTCTATATGCATAACTGAACAACTACGTCTATTACTGCTCAACAAAGCAGCGTCCAGCTGCTGGGAGATCTTTTATTCTCTATCCTGCCCCAGCTAGGAGCTACAACTCCACCCATTTCTTCCTGCAAGGTGGAAGTATTAGACAAACACACCAGTCTCCGTCTCACTCACCCCTCCATGTTTCACTAGGAGGTAGGGCTATGTGCCTTGCAAGATCCCAGTTCAGCACCCGCTCTTCTCCATACCTGCATTCAGACTTGGCAGGCACTCAATTGGTCATTCTTGTCCTTGCTCCCAGACGCCTCTGCAGCAAGGTCAACCCGCCTATGAAGCAAAGTTTACCATTCTTCTGTAGGACGAGTAAATCCATCAGCATCAAAGGCCCCTGAACACTAACATCTCCGAGGGTCAGTCTTTTGCATATGTTCCTTTGAGAGTCAGGAAGGGCTGTCTCTGATCCCAAACTATAAGTGCTGCAGTTGGGTATCCACACCAGGGTGCATAGAACTAACTGCATTTATTTTCTCTGAATTAAAACATGCTGGAAACAGTCATGGCCCACCTGTGCCTTCTACTTTGTCCCCACACTGTCATCTCATGTGACTCCCGCCAACAGTCCCCTTGAGCTCCATCCAACCCTCACCCTCAGAAACTGAGTGTAAATGCAATCAACACACTTCATAGAATTGATTGGAAAGTTGGCTGCTGAACAGAGTCCCAGATGTTTAATATAATTTGGAATCGTTAGCCAAATCATTTCCATGCTTGTTTGTTTATGAAAGGCTTTCAGCAAGCGAGAGCTGAATGGTGGGGGCCTCCAACTTCTGGGCTCCCTAACAAACCTATTCCCATCTTCTCCATGGAAAAGCATTATCTTCTATCTCCTTTAGAACTGGTCACGTTGAAATCTGGCGCTGTACCACTAGCTCGGGATGAGAGGCACAGTCAAAGGCAGACGGACGAAGGGGCGCTCTTTGTGGGGATGTGGTCCATCTTATCACAGGGGGCTTTATAAGAAGTCCAATGGGAAAATCCCCAAAGGTCAATATTTGGAAAACCAAGTTGTTGAAAGAACAAACCACTCTAGGGTTGTACTCCTCATGAAGTAGGACTCTCCTATTGGTTCATGTAACTCTTCTTGTGCAAGTCACCTGGAAGCTAAGACTCCCAGATCATCCTCAGCAACATACCGAGAATTCCTTTTGATCCGAACCAGTGCTTTATTTCCCGAACCAGACACCCCCTTCACCCAGATTGCTGTACCCACTCCATCTTAATACTGCAGTTGTCTCTAGGATAAGTTGTCTCCATTTATAACGTAGGATATATACTTTTAATATCTCTGGATGCGGCCTCCAAACTCACACTAGAGGAGAAAAGGCCTATAATCTTAATTCATAAGCATTTAGCTCCCTTTAGCCTATTTTTTCTCTTAACCACTTACCCTCTAAAAACAGAACAGCCCCCAAGAGACGCATAAACATTCCGCATAGTCCCTAAGAGGCTAGTCTGCATCTCTTCACTCCTTCTCCACTGTCTGCCCAGCTGGGTTCCTGTAGCGCTCCAGGCAGCCCTCCCCCTCCCAGCTGCTGATACCCAGAGGCCTTACTTCCTCTTCCTTACTTCCCTCCTTCCTCTTGTCCCTACACAAACTGGGAGACTGGGGAGGGTCACATTTCAGCATTAACCACTTCTAACAAGAAGTCCACCTCTGTTCTCCTCCCAGTAGCGGCAAAACAAAACACTACCAGATACGTGGCTCAGGCAATGGGAACTGGAAACCCAGCAGTTTTTAAAGAGGCTGAAAACACGGGAACGATCACGTCACAACATAGAGATAATGCTATCCTACAGGCAAGAAGCACAGAAATGGAAGGCAAGTGTTAAAACTATAAGAGAATTTTATTTGAGAGGAAGACAAGAGTTGTCCACAAGAAATTGACGGCAGAGAAGTGGCCTTATTTTCTTTGACTTCCTTCCTTTCAGTGATACATGAAAATAGCAGGCCATGAAGAACGCCTAATTTTGTTGGCTTTGGTTGGTTGTTTCTGGTTTTGTTTTGTTTTGTTTTGTTTCAAGACAGGGTTTCAGTGTGTGGCCCTGGCTGTCCTGGATCTCACTCTGTAAAACAGACTAGCCTCCTACTCACAGAGATCTACCTGCCTCTGCCACTGGAGTGCCAGGATTGAAGGTGTGCACCACCAACATCCAGCTGAACACCTAAATTATTAAGAAGTAGAACAAAGATGCCATCTGAAGTTCAGGAGGTGATGATATTTTATATCACATCACAGCATACTCCAAAAAGTTACGTAAGAAACTCACAAAGGAGGGACTAGACATGAGATAGGAGACATTATTGACTTTACGACTATATCAATTAGTTTTTTGAGATTTTTTTAAAGATTTTTATTTATTTATTATGTATACATGTATGCCTGCACATCAGAAGAGGGCACCAGATCTCATTACAGATGGCTGTGAGCCACCATGTGGGTGCTGGGAATTGAACTCAGGACCTCTGGAAGAGCAGTCAGTGCTTTTAACCTCTGAGCCATCTCTCTAGGCCTGAGATTTATTAATTTTTTAAGATTTATTTTTATCTTGTGTGTATGAGCCTGCATGTATGTATGTGTATCACACGCATGCCTGGTGTCCAAGGTAGGAAGAGGGGGTCAGATCTGGAACTTGAGTTAAGTGAAAGACCATTCTGAGCTACCATATGGACACTTGGAACCCAACCCAGGTTCTCTGCAAGAGCAACAAGCACTCCTAACTCCTTAGCCACATTTCCAGCCCCCACCTCGTACCACTCAAAACTTCCACCATTCCAGCATTCTCAAAATAAATAAAAGCTAAAGAGATATGTTTTATTTGGTGGCATTTTCAATAGAATGATGCCATGTATATAATTACAATCCCAGCACTTGGAACACTGAGGTAGGAGGATCATAAATCTGAGGGAAGCACAGACTACATAGTAAGACCCTATCTTAAAAACAACAAAAACAATAAACAGCCCGCATGAACAATAGAAAACAAAAGTAAAAAGGCTAGAATTGGAAGAATGTGACTTCAGCACCTACCACCGACAGCTACACGATCCGTGACCTTCACTAAGATCTCACGTCTTCGAGCCCCTGTGTCGTCATGTGTATTGTGGAATTAATCCTAGGAATTAAATGACTCTTTGGAGGATGAAGGAAGAGCAAAAGGAGCAGTAAAATGCACGGTATGCTTTGTAGAGCCCTGGCACGCAGTGGGTACTTAGCATTCCAATAGAAGGCTTGCCCAAGAAGCATCAATGAAGGGAACATAACCCATCCTTTACTAACAGGGAGTGAGACACCAGAAAATGGGAGAAAGAAGCAAATTTCCTTTTGCTACAGATGAAGAAAAGGTACACCATCATCTTCAAGGATGTAAAGTCTATCTAAGAGAAAAGCTTTGCATTCATTCCTCAAAGGTATAGCATAAAATCCAACAATTCTGGGCCGGTGAGAAGGTTTAGCAGGTAAAGGTGCTTGTTGCTTGCTGCCAAGCCTGGTGACCTGAGTTTGATTCCCAGGATCCGCCAAGCCTGGTGACCTGAGTTTGATTCCCAGGATCCACAAGGCGAAAGGACGGCACCGGCTCCCACCAGTTGTCCTCTCATCCCCACCCCACCCCCGCATACATAAAATAAACAAATGTAATTTTTTTTTAAATTAAGCCAACGATTCTAAGTGGTTACATCCATCATGGGAGTCTTTAACCAGAAAACAGTCTCGCCTCATCCTGAGACTAGAAGTCAAAACAAGGAAGACCCACAAAGTTGAGCAAGAAATGCTAAGCCTGACGCATCTAATTTTTCTCCTCCTCCACAGCTTCATAAACTCTAATATGCACAGGAATCACCGAGGGATCTTATTAAAAAGCAGCTTCTGACTTAGGGCCAAGTTTCCGCACCTCTAACAAGCTCCCAGGCGATGACAATGCTATCGGTCCATGGACCACACCCAAGGAGAAAAGTCCCACAGACCTCTGACAACAGCTCTGGCTTTATTAGCAGTATCAGTCTTGGGGGATTAACAGTAGTGGAATGTTGTTCTTCCTCCTGAAAGATATCTCAACTGGGGCAACTGTGTCCCTGGAGTTTTCCCCCAAGGGACCATGAGCAATGTCTGAAGATGCTTTTTAAGTCTCACAACTGCAGAAGGGGGATACTAAATGACAGCGTGGGCAAAGGAGAGGGACGATGATAGGCACACTGTAACTCATTCAGCAGACCTACAACAAAAAAAATTATCTGGCCCCAAATGTTAACAGTGCCAAAGTTGGGAGAGCCTGCTCAAAAACATAATGCTCTTTGCCATGCTCCTGAGACTACAAATCCTAATTTTAAAAGCAATTCAGGCCGGGCGGTGGTGGCGCACACCTTTAATCCCAGCACTCGGGAGGCAGAGGCAGGCAGATCTCTGTGAGTTCGAGACCAGCCTGGTCTACAAGAGCTAGTTCCAGGACAGGCTCCAAAGCCACAGAGAAACCCTGTCTTGAAAAACAAAAAAAAAAAGCAATTCATCGACCCAGTGTTCTTTCCCAGGTTAGCTCTGAGACATGAGGGATCACTGAAAGGGAAGCAGGGTCTCCAGGTCTGTGTTTTGTCTAAGGTCAGGCATAGGAGGTTCAGTAACCGGCAGTGAGGGAACCGGCAGAGCAGGAAACCTTAGGGCTAACTCTTCAGGACCACAGTTCTATTCAAGCTTATCCAAGATTCGAAGCTCTATGCAGGCAGGACCACATTCAGATTTGATCATGCAGGGCTGAGGACCTGAATCAGCACCTTGCACACTGCAGATGCTTAGATGCCAAAATGAATCCTGCAACTTCTAAAGTTACTTCAACTCCAAACATTCTCAAATACACAAAGGCTAACCGACCCACTCTCGAGTGCAGCATGATTTGCCATTTGCCATCCTCACCAACGCTACTGTTACTGATTACTGAATTGCTCACCCGAGGGCAAGCATAGCATTGCAGAAAGGGCACGGATTTTGAATCACATGGATTTTGACACGAATCCACACTCATCCATTGATCTTGAATAAGTTACGGTATTATCCGCATCTCTAAGACGGATCTAAAACTAAAGGGTTTTGAAACAATACTGTGTCGTATATTAGAATCCCTTATACCGCGATAGAATAAACGCAGCCAACACTGCTAAAGGACTGCAGTTTTAAAAAGGGGATGTGATATGGTACCATGCACTTTATACACAAGACTTTTCGATACCGTCACTTAGCGATGGGCAAGTGCCGAATCCCTCCTGTTCAACCAAATGCACCCATCACACCGGCTTACAAATGCGACCAAATGCTTACAGTCTAACTACCAACTAACTGCCTAGGGCCAGGGAGGGCAGGGCAAGAGGCGTCTATTTGGAAAGGGAAGGTCTCAGTGAGCCATCAGCGTGGGCTGGCCACCGTGTCACAGCTGGATCAAAACAAGGTGCATTCCCTGCTAACAAATGCTGTGGACCTGGAAAACAAGAAGAACTTGGCAGTTCGCTTCGTTTTGCAAACAGTGAGAGAAGATGACTCGAGAGAAAGGCCCACCAACAATGCTGCTTCTCCAGGACATTTGCCAGAAACAACTGAGCTGAGAGCTCACGGTCACCTCTCGCATTTATGTCGTCCTTGAGACGCAGGGCCTTGGGTGAAAGGTGTCAGGGTGCCAGTTCCACTGGGGAAAAACATTTTAAAAGATGTGCTCTGGGAAAATGCCAGACAACAAGACCTTCCCAATGATAGGAGCAGAGACGTCAGGGAACACCAACAGCATGGAAGTGGAGAGCTCTGACTGGCGCCTAGGACTCTAGAAAACTCAAGTCGGGTAAAGACTGAATCTGAAACATTGGAACTCCTCTGCCCGGGGCAGCTGTTAGGGTTCAGGAGCCCCTGGAGCGCAGCCCTGAAATAATGACAATAATAAGCAGTGGAAAATACAACCATGCAGAAGGCTGGGAAGGAAAGATCAGAGTAATGGGTGCCTGGACACCAAGCAGTGTGGCTGTTAAAACGCCTCACAGGGTCGTCATTTGCTGGGAGAATAAAAACCCCTGAATTGGGTCAGATCCCCAGGTCACGTGCTATCGCCCATGACAACTGTGAGGGGCAGGAGCCAGGAGGGCGAGGATTCAGAGGCAAAGCAGAAGAGAGTCCTTGCTTCCCTCGCTGCCACTCCCAGTTCTGTCAGTCCTCAGCTTCTGGGACCCTTCTTAAATTGCATTTCTGTCTCCTGCCAGGACCACCTCTCGAGATAGAGCGTTTTTTTGACGGTTATCACCTGCTGTGTTAAGCAGTACTTTCTTTCACTGGTTACAACAAGAAAAAGAAGAATTAGGGGTGAAGCAGCAGAGAGGCTAATGTCGCCTTCATCAAGGGACAAAATCATGTTGTAGGAGCGGAAATGTTCAACAGCCGGGAATCATAAGGCATTGAAGTGGTGACCGTGAACTTGGGAAGCCTGATGACAGCCAGAGTTCTGGGCTGATGAGAGTCATTCCGCGTGTGTTTGTGAGAAACAGAATTGGACAAAAGCATAATTCAAGTTAGAAAACAGCTCAAATCACTTGGAGTACAGCAGTGCTCTGATTCACAAGGCCCTGAGCTGATTGCAAACATAAAGAGAAAAAACTCCAGCAGACACTGGATGAAGACCATGCCTCTCCGCATGGTCAGGACCCCCAGGCACTACCAATCCTCGAACAGAATGAGGATTCCGGCACCAGCAGAGCTACCTAAACTGACTAGTAACATCCCAACACCATCCTGTGCATGGGACTGCCTTGGAAAAACTGGTGAAATCTGTGGAAAGTCTCAAGCTTAAGTAATATCATAAGAAGAATTTAGTCTGGGAAGAGCTCTCTGCATCAGGGACAGGAGGTGAACGGGCCAGAGACACCATACCAACTCTGCAACTTTTCTGGAAGTCCAACAGTACAAAACACAGGTTGATCGAAATGAAGAGGATTTCTTTATTTAAGCAAATTTATTTTGTGAGTTTTGGAGTACTGACTACACTGGGAATGGGCAGTAAATAAAAACCATCAAGGTGTATATTGCTTTGCACTGTTTCTGTGCACATGTGTGTGAGCACACATGTGAGCAAGCGCAGGTGACCACGGACACCAGCGAGAGCATGGGCTCTCCTGGAGCTGACATATATACATAATTAAAAAGAAAATAAAACCATTTTTGAAAGGTACTGAAGGGGAACCGTGGCTATGCTGAGCACACCTTACTGCTGCTTCTGGTCACTGACGCCCTGAACAAAACAGCACAGTAACCATTCAGGGCATTTCCTGTCAAGTGTTAGAGGTCATCCAAGCATGACTTAAGACACAAGAGGTGTTAATCCAGTATATGCAAATGATGCACCAACTTCTAGAAAGATGAAATTGGGCAGTCTCAGATTTGGGTATCCAAGAGGGAAGGGGACTGTCCCTGGAGCCACCCCACCCCGGCAGCAGAGAGGGCAAACTCTCATAGCAAAGACAACATCAAGCCCTACCAAAACACAAAATAAAGTTACTCAGATAATTAAGCACCATTCACCGACTTACCTAAGTGGAAATGTGTTGTTAGGCATAATTAGCAAGCGCATGCATAAAACATTAATTGCTTGTTCGAGAAGATGAGATAAAAAGGCAAGACAAGAAAAGATTAAGTGCTTGAATAGCATCTAAAGGATACTCTATCAAATCTTTCTAAAAGTATTCATGGAAAGAATGAAAATATATTACTGATTAAAAAGTCTCACCTTTGGAAATTTGGAGGGAATTGACTGGATACCAGAAAAACAAACAGGTGTGACTTCCAGAATGCTATGATTTGGGCCGTAAATGCCTCTTTTTAAAGGCCATGTGCTGAAAGATTGGTCATCACACTGTGGCAGTCCGGGGAGGTGGTGGCACCTTTGTAGGTAGGGCCTTGTGGGTGGAAGCAAGGTCACATGACCCTAAAGGGGCTATAGAGACGCAGGTCCTTCCTTCCCTCTTCTTCATTCCCACCCACTGTGAGGTGAGCAGAGCAAGGGGACCATGGGCTGAAACCTCTGAAGACCATAAACTCTTTCCCACTTTCCTCAGCTTTCATCACAACAACCAAAGTTAACACCCGGAAGAAAAACTGTCAGAAAGGATTTACAGAGATACAGTGTATCACCAGGTGTGCCTGTACATGCTGGGTTCCAGGACAGCCATGGCTACACAGAGAAACCCTGTCTCGAAAAACTAAAATTAGAAGGAAAAAAAAAAGGATTCTAGGCCTGGCAGTAGTGGTACACGCCTTTAGTTTTAGTTCCAGCACTTGTGAGGCAGAGACAGGTGGATCTTTGTGAGTTCAAGGCCAGTCTGTTTCAGGAGAGCCAGGGCTCCACAGAAGAACTCTGTCTTGAAGAAATAGTCTCCAGAAATACCTCCGCAGGCAGTTAGGGAAACAATCACCATGGTTTTTGATTCAAAAGCTGGATCCCAGCAGTGATAGTGTTAACTGTCAACTTGACAGAATCTAGACTCACTTGAGAAATGGGACCCTCGGCACACCTGTGGGAGATTACCTAGTTGTGTTAACCAAAGTGTCAAGACCTATTGGGCAACACTATTCCCTGGATGGGAGCCTGGACCATATGTATGGGTGGAGAGAGAAATGTAAAGTGACCATGACCTGCTGCTTCAAGCTCTTGCCCTCTGACTTTGTCACCATGCTGGTCTGCACCCTTGAACCATGAGTGGAATAAACCCTTTCTCCTTAAAGTTGAGTATTTTATCACAGCAACAGGAAAAAGTCGACATGCTGACTACTCCTCCACCTCAAAGTAAGGGCTCACACATCCCTGTTCCTACACTAGAACAGACTGCCCTGAAGTTAGAATGATTACATCTAGACCACACGAGATACCACAAGGTTGGAATCTATGTCCAAGAGTAGATCTCATATATGGCCTATACACATAGCCAGGGGTAATTTTACATATTTAATGCAAACCCTCATGAAGGCGCACATGGAATTTCCATTTGGGATATCATATTGGTACTCGAAAAGTTTCAGATTTGTTGGTTTTGGTCTTTTTTCTTTGTTTTTGATTAGGGACGTTCAACCTGTAATCAGCACAGCTCCAATCAAAAGCTCAGACTTGATACCTAAAAACAGCTTCCAATTCCCCACCTCCCGTCAGCACCAAAATAAACACAGCCAACACTCTAATCTATGCTATCACTGGGCCAGATCATGGGGTCACCTTCAATCAATGACACACACACAAAAGCTTTAAAGTCTTCAAAACAAAATCACCAAGTCATAAAAACAAATAAATAAATAAACATGCTTCTTGGTGCTGTTGATGATAAATTGGATCCTTGTTCTTAATGAATTGATCCGGTGTATACTCTTGATTCTACAGTGAGGTGTGGCTGAGTCCCTGGATGTATGCAGTACAGATTTTACACGCTTGTGAGCACAGAGGGAAGCCAGCTGTTTACGGTTCCATTCCAGGCTTGGCCCTTGACAGAATCCGCATCCTTTCCTGTTCTGACGACGAAATAACTGGATCTCTGTTTTCTCTTGGAAAAAATTATCAAACCAAGGGACAACCTTTGAGTGCCATCATTTGCACCTCTAACTAGAAATTTTCTGAAGGCCACGGAGAGACAGAGCTTGGTAAATGACCCCCTTCCGTGCAGACGGTTATTGCTCAAAGACAGTTGCATCAATAGCTCTTTCTATGGCTGTAAATAATTCAAGCCTTTCCGTCAATTTCAGACTGCCTTGCAATATGTCTCCATCCCAATCCCAAGCTGAAGGAGCATGCTCTACTTACAGTTACGAATGTTATTCCAGTCGGTGCTGGCAAAGAAGGGGTGGCAGCAGAGACCCTCAAACGTCAGTCTCTCTTTCTGGCCACACAGCAAACTCTGAATCAGATCCAGGAATTCACTGCTAACTTTTGGATCTTCCGGAAACTTCAAAAACCGCTGTCCAAAAAAAAAAAAAAAAAGAATCATTCCCTTAGCAGTGATTCAGTTTATGTCCTGAAGCGAAGACAGAATTTCTCATACGTAAGTTCTTTTCATTCGTTTTTTAAAATAAAGTTTCGTGCCCTCATAACTTTAGACCAAAGGCATATTCCTAAAATAAGTGGCCTACACACATCAATAGGCCTAGTTCTTTTGTTGGGGTTCAATGTCCTCCGTGGCTTGACCTGTAGCTCCCTTCCCCCATCCAGTCTCACAGACACCCATCTCTCTCTCTGCTGCCCAACAGTGACAAGCTATTTCAGGCTCCCTGTACCATCATCTCACGCTGTTCTCTGGGCCTAGAGCTCCTCCACCAGCACCGCCCCCACCTCTCCCTGGCTACTTTCCTGACTGGCATTCCCTTCTGCATGCTCCCTCTAGACTCCACCCTCTCTTGTTTGCTTTTGGTCTTTGAAACAGAGCTATCATTAAGTGCAGATGGGCATCAAGGATCTACCTGCCTCCACCCACCCAGCGTGTGTTCTGCTTTGGTTTCTGAGGGACGATGGGGAGAGAAGGTGACGATGGTGCCCTGGCTCATCACTGCTGACCTGGTACCCCACAGTACTGAGTATGATTCTGTCAAAGCCTGAATTACTGAGCAAACAAACAGAAATGAATGATGGAAATGAGCTCCAAGAGTTATCTAGAGGGAAATTTCAACTCAAGAGAAGCCTCAGTAACAGCGTCCGTACATTAAAAAAAAAATATTCATCAACCATTCCAGGAAAATGAAAATTGGATGAGAAACAAAATCCAAAGGAATGAGGGCCTCTTTTCTCCTTGAAGCTGAAACTAAAAAAAAATAGGTTCATCATGTCCTTTAGAAATGGGCTTAATGGGATGTAAATATACGTATTAGGAAATGGTTTTAATTCTACATTATACGCGTGTGTGTGTAAGTGCGTTACTTCAATTCTAACTTATCTGCTCACTTCTTCCCCACTTGAGAATCATGAGCTCACCCAAGTTGTGCTCAGCCTGTCCTGTTTGGTTTCTTCGTCAGCGTGTGAGGTGGTAATGCCTCCCTCCCTCCCAGGGCTGTTTGAAAAAGAAGGGAGCTAAAAGGCTCACTCACTGAGCCACACTCACACACACTGAACAACAGTGAACTCAAGATGTATTTCACAACCAATAAAAAGATGGAATTAAAATGGCAGCCATCTTCCGTTTTTAGTGCTACCAAAAAGGTTGAGGTGCCCTTACGATGGTTGACAGCCGCGATTCCGGGAGCGGCCGTGAAGAGCGGGCCCAGTGGGGCTTTCAGCACAAAATCGGAGCTGTGCTGTTTACACGGGATCCTAACGAGCCCTCACCTGGAAGTTCATGATGTTGCTAAAGGTACGGGCGGAGGTCCCCTCCGTGAACGGGGTTCTCCCGTAAACCATCTCATAGGCGACCACTCCCACCGACCACCAGTCACATTCCAGGCCGTAGGTGCCTCTCCGGTCCTCATTCATCATGGTCAGTACTTCGGGAGCCATGTAGTCTGGGGTCCCAATGGGGAGCTTGGCATTCACCTAGAATGCACGTAAATGAAATGAACACAGCACTCTCAATTGCCCGCCAGAGGTGCCAACACCAGCATTAGACACCAACCGATTTGCCACGGATTGCTATCCACTCAGGATAAAGCCTTCTGTCAAGTGGCATGCTATCAAGAAATACCAAGGCTTTACTAACCTTTAAAAAGGGCCGGGATGGCCGGGCGGTGGTGGCGCACACCTTTAATCCCAGCACTCAGGAGGCAGAGGCAGGCAGATCTCTGTGAGTTCAAGACCAGCCTGAACTACAAGAGCTAGTTCCGGGATAGGCTCCAAAGCTACAGAGAAACCCTGTCTCGAGAAACCAAAAAAAAAAAAATGGGCACATACAACCTAACTGGGTGAAAATGGATTTCTTGGTACAAGTTACTGATACAACAGAACTTCTTGCCAGTGCTAAGGGACTGAACCCAGAACCTTATAGAAGATAAATAACCACTTCACTCCCACCCAAGCTCCATTCCCAACTCAGCAGAACTTCTTTTACTCAAAAACAAAGAATATATACACAAATGGCAAAGTTGGGCTGAGGAGAAGACTCGGTTGGTGAAGTCCCTGCTGAGCAAGCATGAGGACCCCAGTTCAAATCCCCAAACCCACATGAACAACTTAAGGCGAGGGTGTGCCTCTAAACACTGGAAAGGCTCATCTGAGGGGACCCTAAGGGCTTGCCACTAGCCAGGCTAGTCAAATTGATGGACCCCAGGTTCAGTGAGAGACCCTGCTTCAAAGTATAAAGTGGAGGGAAGTAGATGAAGAAACCCTGTGTTGACCTCTGACCCCCATATCCATGCACACACGTATGCAAGCACACTCACATATATCACACATGCAGAGAGAAAGGAAAAACAGTCTAAACATATGTCTACAATACAAGATCAATCCGTTAATGAGAAACTGGAGGCTAGATGGCAACACAGAAACAGCATGAAGCCAGGCTACATCTCAAGTCTGGGGGAAAAAAATGGAAAATGGCCATAAGATTCATCTCCTACTTCAGCCCACCTGCAGGGCACAGTGTGATGAGGAAGTCCCAAACAGGCTGCATGTTAATGAGTTCACCTTTCTCATTTGCTCCTATGGCCCCCTCACTGCTTGGAAACCAGGTCCCTCCAATCTGCGAGCGCCCGAGCACCGCCCTTGGCAAAGGCAGAGCAGGGCACTGCAGGAAGCCTTCCAACAGAGCCAAGCACATTCCATTCCAGGGACCGTCCTCGTCACCTAAGAATTTCTGTTTTAGTGTTTAATGCCATTGCTTCTTGGAATGATGCTGATCAAAGAACTGGGCTCCCTGACCATTACTAGGGGGCTCGGCAGGTCAGCAACCCCTTTGATCATCAAAACTGTTTTTTAAGTTTTACTGAACATGAAAAGTGGATGTGTGAAGACTCGTGTCTATGTTCCTGCCCGTCAGAGCAGAGAGGACCTGACTTCAGACGATGCCCTGTCACCCACAGCATCTACGGCCTTCTCGTGGTCAGCAGTTAGATGGTGCAGAAAAAAGAAAAAACAAACTCATCATTAAAGGATTAAAAAAGCCGGGCAGTGGTGGCGCACGCCTTTAATCCCAGCACTCGGGAGGAAGAGGCAGGCGGATCTCTGTGAGTTCGAGACCAGCCTAGTCTACAAGAGCTAGTTCCAGGACAGGCTCCAAAGCTACAGAGAAACCCTGCCTCGAAAAACCAAAAAAAAAAAAAAAGGATTAAAAAGTGCCCCCAACGGAACCCAAAAACCTGGAGGACATGGACATGGACACACCCCCTTAAGGCTGGACTTTTTAATCAAGGGAGCAGATTTAGGCTGGGTGTGTTAGTATAAGGGTTCTGTTTTCTGCTGAAGAGGACGAGGACAAGGAGGACAAACAAGGAGAGGGATGGCAAGTTTGCTTTGATTTGAGAAGAAGGGGGATGCTTAGGGCCAGGCACTACAAGGCCTCCCTCCCCAGTGATAGGGTCAGATGAAGCCCTTTCAGCTATAACTTAAAGCTTGTCCATCGTCTTACCCAAGAAATGAGATTTTTCCAGTAATTCTCCCATTCCCTCATTTTTACTTTACTTCAGTATGTACCTGAGTATATATAGAACATATAAAATATTCCTGTAATTATCCTATTCCCCTTTTTCCCGTGAATATATAATAGGAATATCAGAATATTTCTATAGCTTTCATGTTCTTTCTCTCATGTATTTACAGATACACATACACATGTGTACATACAGTACAGGAATACTGCAATCATCCCTGTAAACCCCCACTTCCTCAGGCCCACAACCCAGAACATATGATGCTGACACTCACTACAGTCCCATTTGAGAACGCTCAGGAGTCTCGGCGCAGGGGAAACCCAGGCAGACTGTGGCAGAGGCAAAAGTGGAGCACAGAGGCCAACACTGAGTCTAGACAGACACAAGGTGACCTATCCTTGAATCCAAAAGTGGCTGACGCTGGACACAGACCTTGATGGCATCAGTGTGGGTCTTGCCGATTGGACACCGACTTCCCTTGCAAGCACAGAAAGCACACAGCTGTTGGATGAGCATCATTTGCTGCAGTTAGGGCCTATTTCATTGTCACATGGTATGTTCTAGAATAGTCTGCCCTCTCTGTTTCCTGTCTTTGACGGGACACCATCACTTGTTCACATCCAATGAGCTAAACCTGACTGAGCTTAGTTTATTAGGATAAAGAAATCAAAGGGTATAAAATGTCAACACCTTATTTCTCAACGAGTGATCAAAGAGAGTCAGATAATAATCCTGCAACTACTCTCATCTCCTAATAGAAATGTATAAACATTTTTACAGATTGTCCTTATCTATGGCCATGCTAGAAAAGCTACGAAAGCAAAACTGTCTAGTGTGCCCTCGATGGACGCAACTTCAACCCCCGTGCTTATTAGCAATTAACCAAGGTTTTTAGTGATTGCCAGGTTTCGATTAGTCACTGGCCTCCAAGCAGCAGGTCTTACATGTGGTCATACAGGCTTCATCACACATTTGCACTTAATCTGGGTGAGATAATCAAAGTGACCTAGGCATCCCGGTGGCCCACAAAGGGCACCCTCTGACAGAGTGCAGACATTCCTCAACTTTAACGCAGCTCTCACTCTGCTGACAGGGAAATTAAAACCAGGGCAGCAAAAGACCAAAGGACAGGGGCGGGAATATCCGCCATATTTTAGGAAGAAAAGGAAATAAAGAAAAAAGGAGGAAGGGAAAGGGAGAGAAGCAATTGAAAAATTCAGCAGATTCTTTTAAAAATAAAATGGCTGGGCAGTGGTGGCACACGCCTTTAATCCCAGCACTTGGGAGGCAGAGGCAGGCGGATCTCTGAGTTTACATAGATAGATACAGACAGACATACAGACAGACAGCTATATAGGAGCTGGAGAGACAGCTCCATGGATAAGAACACGTGATGACCCTGCAGAGGATCTGAGTTTGATTTCTAGCACCTCACATCAGGAGGCTCACAGCTACCTGTAACCCAGCTCTGGGGGAATCCAGCGCCCTCTCCCAGACTCTGCAGGAACTGCGCTCACGTATGCTCATCACCACACACATATATAGTATTTTTAAATAAATACGTAAAGTAAAATGTGAAAGTGAAAGGATTCTTATCTTCTCAAACCACCATAAAAGGCTGAAATGTGAAACTATTTAAACAAATTTCCCACCTAGTATGTACGTATACACACACACACACACACACACACACACACTTGAAGGTGTTTTATTTTCATTAAGTTCTGGCTTTAGGGCTGGGGAAACCTACATTAGCAGAGTGTGGGCCTGACAGAGGGGGTGCAAGGATAAGAGAGGGCAGAGAAACAGGATGATTCTGTGTGTCTGTATTGTGTGTGTGTCTGTATTGTGTGTGTGTATTGTGTGTGTGTCTGTATTGTGTGTGTATTGTGTGTGTCTGTCTGTAGTGTGTGTGTGTGTGTGTGTGTGTGTGTGTGTGTGTGTGTGTCTATAAATACACAAGAAACAGAACAGGAATTACGGGAATGGAGCAGTCTTTGCTCTGGGTCTCCAGCCCCTAGGAGGTGACTGGGACACATGTTCCACTCTCCTTACAAACCTTCATAACTAGTTTCCCAAGAGCCACAAGAGACAGGTCAGCTGTTGGCCCTTCTCTGAGATTATTAGGAAAGTGGATACAAGTCACACCGAGGGTCCTGAGGTCACTAGGCACATGGTCCTGCTGACAAAAGTAAAATACACTAAAGCTACCTTTTGAATAAGAAGCTTGAAATAAAGACAACAGGGATGGGAAAAAAAATACTCATCTCGTGGAAATCTCACAAATATCCAAAATGCAAAGGGAATGAGAAGAGGTCAGCGAACTGAGGGGAATATGCAATAAGTTCCCCAAATATGGACTGGGGGACACGTGTGCACACGTGTGAGGAGAGCCACAGGACAACTTGGGTATTCTCTTCAATCATTTTCCACCTTAATTTTTTTTTTTTTTGCTATATTCATGTGGGCGGTGTACCCCCATACACACAAACACACCACAGCACCAAGGGTGTGGAGGTCATATCACAGACAACCTGCAGTGCTCTCCTTTCTCCAAGTGGGCTCTAGAGATAGAACTCAGATATGGCAGCAAACACCTTTACCTGCCGAGTCATCTTGCCAGCCCTCCGCCTTGATTTTTGAGACAGTATCTCTCACTGAATCTGGAGCTCACTGCTTCAACCAGGCTGGCTGCCAACCGACCCCAGAGAGCTCTGTCCCGGCCTACCCAGCTCTGCAATTTCACGTGGGATTGAGCTCGAGGTCTCATGCCGACCAGACAGGCACTTTACCAAATGAGCCATCTCCACAGCCCAGACTGTATTTCTATAGTACAGAAAAGGAGAACCTATGTCTGTCCAACACAAACACATTCTGCTGTCTGCTCACGATTAGTCAAAAAGACGAAATAATATCTAACCCTATCTGCATTATGAATTGCTGTTCTGCAATAAAAAGACCTTTACATTTCAAGCACTGCTAAGGGGACTGGGGAGACTCTGGTGGGTAAAGTACTTGCACTGTAAGCTGAAGAGCCTGAATTCTAGGTCCAGAATCCACACACGGTTGAGCACCTGCTACTATGAAATGCAGAGTCCCCAGGAACCCACAGGTCGGCCAGCCTCGCAGCAACAGAGGAAAGACACTGAGTGACACTGGAGGTTATCCTAAACACACACACAGACACACATATGCACACAGAAATGAAAAACTAAAGACTTGTTAAGTTTGTCCTCATCTGGCTTTCGCAGTCTGGCACAAAAAGCATGGGGAGGAGAATCCAGGCTCTCCAGTGTGTCTGAGCACCCTGACTTCTTGGCCAAAAGAACCCAAGTGGCTCCCGCCTGGGGCGAAGGCTGCTACAAGTGAGTTCTAATCAAGAAGGCGGTTTGAAGCACTACAAGATGAAGACTTGAAATGAAGAAAGCTCTAAGGAGAGTGACGCCAGCTGCATGGTCAGAGGTGTGTGTGTGTGTGTGTGTGTGTGTGTGTGTGTGTGTGTGTGTGTGTGTGTGTACAAGCATTCACTCTGTAGCCCTGGCTAGCCTAGAACTCACTATGTACACCAGGCTGATCTCTCACTCACAGACATCCTTCGGCGTCTGCTTCCTGCGTACTGGCATTAAAGCATGAGCCGTCATTCCCAGCCCAGGGCCTTCTCTCCACTGCTCTGTATCTACAGAGCAGATGTGATAGAACATCATCTACTTTTTCCTATGAGCTTTTCTTACTGCAGACACATATTGCCAACTCTAAGTATTTCTCTGGTGCTTTTCAATCTACGGTTGCCATTCTCAACCCAGGGTGGTCTTCTCCCTCCACCCGAGGGTACTCTGGGATTGCCGGAGACACTTGGGGCTGTCATAACTGAGCAGAGAGGGTTGTAGTTGGATCTCGTGGGCAGAGGTCAAAGATCTAGTTAAACATCCAACAAGGTACAGCACAACCCCCCAAACCCAAGTGGCAATGGCAAGGCAACACTAGCAGACCATAAACCTATACTGTAATTCTTTTCTAAGCACATTAGTTTATTAATGTCACTAATACAGCTTGTGAGTTTCTGAACCCCACAAAAGTTTTATGCTATTTAATATATCCCCTGTGCATTACTCCATTAAATTCAATGTCTGAGCTTTCATATCTGTTTCTGGGTTATACATGACTTTGGGTAGGAAGGAAGAACTCAGTGACTCATCCCATGCAAAGAGAATTCTCTATGGCTGAGCTACACCCCCAACACCCATTAGGTTTTATTTTTTATTTATTTTCTTTTGAGGGGGGAGGTGATTTAAAGGCAGGATTTTTCTGTGTTGCTATGGCTGTCCTGAAACTTACTCTGTAGAGCAGGCTGGCCTCAAATTCACAGAGATCCGCCTGCCTCTGCCTCCCAAAGGCTGGGAATAAAGGCAGGTGACACCACCATTCAGCTAATTTTTTTTAAGTATTATATACAGATTATTTAATAAACATAGAAAATAAAATGCTTCCTGAGGTTTTGCCAAAAATTCTGAATGCCCTTTATTTTGGAGTTTAAAATATAAAATGACTTGATTCTATAGTTCTTTTAAATTTTTCTATAAATTATATAAATATTTTTATATATAAATTATAATTCTATAATGCTTTAATTTTTCTATGATTTTTATTAATTTGTTTTGTGTGTGTGTGCACACGCCATCACACACATGCAGAGGTCAGAGGACAACCTTGAGAGTGAACTGAGTGTTCTTCCTTCTTCCATGTGTGCCCAGGGATCAAACTCAGTTCATCAGCTGACAGTGTGTGCCTTAACATACTGAACCATCTCACCAGCCCCTGATTACACAATTCCTACTATGATGATAAGTAAATTATAAGAATAGCGCCTGTGGGGCTGGAGAGATGGCTCCTTCTGGAGGACCCAAGTTTGATCCCCCTGCACCTATACCAGGCAGCTCACGACATCCAGTAACTTCAGCTTCGGGGAATCTGTCTGTCGCCCTCTTCCAGCCTCCTTGGTCATGCACACATAACACACATTCACAATGACATGGACACACAAACACAAATAATAATAAATGTAAATGTAAATAATAAATGTAAAGGGGAGAGAGTAGTGCTGGAGCTGAGTTGGGACTGCACCGACTGCACCGAGATCCTGTTCTTCTCACAGCCTAAATGCCAGGTAAGTTGCCTCAAGAAGTTCTCAGGGCTGCAGAACACACGGGCCAGATTCCAAAGTGCACAGAACTAACACAGCTCTAAGCCTTTTCCTAATATCAACCTAATAATATTCACCTTTCCCAGCGGAATCTGGGGATGAAAAAAGTAATTTTACACATTGTCCTTCATATAAAGGACTTAAGACTCAGGCCTGGGAGGCCTTCTGAAGAGCACTTTCTCCAACTTTATGCATTTTAAGTAGAATCTGTGTCTTCTACAGGAGGATGAACGGCCGAGCTCCTCAGGATTTGCCCAAGTGGTTCGGTGGTGAAATCAAGCTAACCGCTTAAGCCCATGTTTCCCTCAGATGAACCCTTTCTACAGCCGACCTTGGAATTCACGTGTTAGCACAAGTCAACTGGATTAGAGGATTTTACATTCTCCTTTGTAACTTTATCACCTTCCTTCAGAGTAGGCTCCGTGTTGATCTGCTCCTCTCCTGGCTTCCTAATCAGCGTGTGGAACACAATTTAATTTTTACCAGAAGTCCAAGACTTGAAAATGTCATTTTGCACATCAGTTCTTGCCGCTACAAGATGTTTAGTTCAAATTCTCTAGTGACTAATTTCAATTTTTCTGCATGTGGAGTGCATTTAAGAAAAAGAAGGTCATGTATCATCAACATATTTTAAAGTAAACCAAAGGATGTAACAGAAAACAGTCTCTGTAAGCGTTAAGGGGAAATAAAACGAACACTTTCCTTCCTCTTTTTTAGTAAAAATGTAAGAATACTCATATAGACAGTTGGCAAGGTAGAAGCAGGTATTAACAAAAGAGCATTGCTGTCTGGGGACCATCTCTGCACCCCAACCCCTGCCCCCATTGCCTACAAGAGTCAAACACTGACAGATGGGGTCCCAAAATGCTATCCATCACTGTACCCTAACATCTGCCAGATTCTCGAGGGCCACAGAGTGTTCTTCAGTGCGGCTCCCTGCGCTAGCTCCTGCCATTTTCTAATCACCTTATTTGAATTCATTTTAGCAGCTGATCCAAAATCCACCAGCTTGACGTGTCCCGTTCGGTCAATGAGGATGTTCTCGGGTTTGATGTCTCTGTAAGAAAGTCAAGGTTGTAATTAGCACTGTCTTTGTGTCAATCAGCAAACAGTTACCAACCTCAGGCCTCAATTCAGCTAAAAACCTCCTTAGTTTATGTGTTATGCAATGCAGACCTTCCCTACTGGTAAATATGAATGATTAGCACCCACCTTGAAAAATAAATTTAATTTTCTTAAAAGGGAGGGAGAAATTGCAAAGGTAAAGCTTGAGATGGATTATTTCTACTAGAGACTCACATTTTAATATTTCAAAATAGAAGACCAAAAAACTAAATGTCATATGGTTCACAAATGGGAAAGTCTTTTATCCCAAATTCTGCGTCCCCACAATTGTATGTATATGATCTGTATCTGCTATCTCTACCCCATACTGTGGTGAAGTAAGGATGTGGAGAGACTCCTGAGGACATGGACTTCTGTGGGACACATGATCTGTATCTGCTATCTCTACTCCATTCTGTGGTGAAGTAAGGATGTGGAGAGACTCCTGAGGACAGGGACTTCTGTGGGACACATGATCTGTATCTGCTATCTCTACCCCATTCTGTGGTGAAGTAAGGATGTGGAGAGACTCCTGAGGACAGGGACTTCTGTGGGACATCTTTGCAGCTTACTAACACTGGCGTTAAAAAGCGTGCTACGGTGTGAACCACAAGAGCCCTGAAAACCTCAGCGTGACACGTGACACGGCCAAGAGACAGTGAAACCTGTAGGAGGTGGGACCCAGTGGGTGCCATCAGGTCACATCTCATCAACAAGAACACAACTCAGCCCCACCTCCCAGTTACCAGACCCCATAAAATACCATCAAAGTATGACTCCCTCAAATATTGATCCATTAGTGAAACAAGAGCCCATGAGACCAGATCACTTCAAGCAACCAAGACACAAGAGCCGTGAAGGTGAAGTCTCAAATTAAAACCATCTGTGGGCTCCAACGCCTCCCATCTCTTTCTGTGCCTTGGGTAAACGTTGTGATTGCTCTACCACAGGCTTTGCCATACACCCAAAGCAACGGGACAAACAAATCAATGAAACCTGCAAATCGGTGAGCCAGAATACACCTTTTCTCCAATTACCAGTGAACTATTTGGTACAGTGAGGGGAGCTGAAGCTTTTGGTTTTTATATGTTGTTTGGTTGGTTGCTTGGTTGATTTTGGTTTTTCGAGACAGGGTTTCGCCTGTACTGGAACTAGCTCTTGTAGACCAGGCTGGTCTCGAACTCACAGAGATCCACCTGTCTCTGCCTCCTGAGTGCTGAATTAAAGGCGTGCACCACCACCGCTGGCTTTGATTAACAGCTTTTGTTAATTACCATTATTTTTGTTCCCAGGATATGTGCCAGTTCCTCTACCAGTCAGAAAAAAAACCCAAAAGGGGTTTTTGCTATAAACTCAAAAAACGGGGGTTTCAATGCTACTGGCTATATCTGATAGCCAGATCTTACTAGCAAAACAGGCACATTGCAGTCCTAACTCTGTTCCATGGCTGAATGGACGTGCTAAGATGACAGACATTTTGGAAAGCTTTTAGCCAATCACAGGCCAAGCTGGCTAAATAATGATTTCTTCTGACCCCGAAGTTACTTGGCCACTCATGTCTATGCAGGGACTGGTGTGTGATTCAGAAAAGTTCTCAGTATGCTCCTAGGGGCTCCACTTACCGATGCACATATCCCATCTGATGCAGGCTGTGAACAGCCAAAATCAGCTCAGCAAGGTAAAACTGAATCATATTTTCATCTAATTGGTCCTCATATCTATTCAGAAGTGACAATAAATCCCCTCCAGGCAGATATTCCATGACCTGCAGAGAATGGCAAAGTTATTCATTTTTCACACACCCCAAATGGGGAACACCTCAACTGAACCCTCAAACACCACCTAACAATGACGTACCCACGAAGCCTCTAGAAAGCCAAGAGGATGTGTGGCACATATCCTAAGATGTAGGGTAAGGTCTTTTCCCTACAGAAATTGCATACGTGACCCAAGAGAACGGAGAGGATGCAAGAACAGCCAGACAGACACCATGTGTGATGCTTGCAAGGCGAGCCTGAGAAGTTGAATTAAATCCACCTCCTCCCACACCCACCCAAGCTGACACCCCAGACATTCCCTAGGATCAGATACAGCGCATACATGGATATTCCTGGAGGGCAGCAAACGTGCTAACAATCATTTTGCATTCCCCTCAGCACACAGCAGAGTATAGGAGGCATGCAGCAAATGCAATACAATCTTTCTTCCCCTTTACAGTCAGTGTGGAAGGCAGCTGATGATCGCTACTAAAAATTTCACAATGAATAAATATATATACCCTTTGACCTAGCTATTCCACTCTGAACAATTTACTTTACTGGTACTTACAATTCATAGATAAACGATAGATAAGTAAGACGGGAGGTGGTGGCGCACGCCTTTAATCCCAGCACTCCACTCGGGAGGCAGAGGCAGGTGGATCTCTGTGAGTTCAAGGCCAG
>JAQHUG010000208.1:612334-626131 GCA_028555095.1 Dicrostonyx torquatus | reverse complement strand
CCAACAACAACAAAAATCTGGGCACAGGTTCTCCTATAATACTGATACTGTAGGAGAGAGACGGGAGGTTCACTGGAGCTTACTGACTGACGGCCTAGCTCCAGGTTCAGTGAGAGACCCTGTCTGGAGGGGATACAGGGGTTAATGACAGGGAAGGACACCCAAGTCCTCCTCTGTCACCACACCCAGTCCATCAAGTGCTGGGGACTGAACCCGGACTTCAAGCATTCTACCCACGAGGTACATCCCTCACCCTGAAATGTTTTTAAAGAGCTTGTCTAAGATCACCCTGGAAACCTCAGTGCTAAATCTAAGCCACTTAAGAAATAGCAGCCCAACCCAGTGCTTTACAGTGCTGGAGGGCTGATCCTGTGGCTAACGGGGGGGGGGGGGGGGGGGGGGGGGGGGGGGGGGGGGGGGGGGGAGTGGGGGGGGAGACAGGGAAAGCCAGATCTCAGCCCCCAGGGCTCACTGCTGATGCTGCCTAAGCCCTGAAGACTCCATTAAAGTAACTGCTCTCTGAGGAGCATTTCTGGCTGACACAGCTCGGTGCAAGCTCGCTGGCCTCTCCCAGGTGGCTGGCTCTGTTTGAGATATACCACTTCTTCACATCCTCTCTGACGCCTCCTCCGCCTCTTCCCAGGCTGCCCTTCTCTCTTCATACCTTCGAATCCCAAATCCTCACGGTGACTCCATTAGGAACCCTGCTTTTCTTTTATATTGACCCTCTACGTCAGTGACACATTTACCAATGACAACTGGCTTTATTAGCTCCTGTATACATAGGGTTTTTAAAAACCCAGACCCACACCTCTGTACCATGGTCACTTCGGGTCCTTGGCCCAGATAAAGTGTGTCTGTTTGAATCTCGACTGTCTGCGTGTGGCGTGTTGCATTGGTTTCATCTTACATGCACTATTTCCCCTCCAACACACGAGCACCGCAAGGTTGGGCTAATGCCTCTGCCCAAGGCTCTAGAAACATGCCAAGCACGAAGGCTGCTCAGTGAGTGAGTAGGGATGGCGGATAGAGCCTCCCTGGGTGGGAGAACTGAGGGAGCACCTCCCACGCCCCTCTTGCTAATCACAGGCAATGTCCTGTCATTTTCCCTCCCTGCAATGTTGCTCACAGTTTATTCTGAAACACAGAGGCCACATCATGCTTGGACTCTGACAAGCGGCTTCCCACCCTCTGCTGCAGTTTCTGTCTCAAAACACAAAAAACAATAACAAAAGAGGGCTCTTCGGTTTCTGCTCTGATGATCTAGGTCTGAAATGTCCCCCAAAAGCTGGTGTGCTGAAAACCTGACTCCTAACACAACAGTGTGCAGAGACGGGGGCCTTGGGAAATGGTTCGTTCATGGGGACCGTGGTCTCATCAATGGATTAATCCATTCGTGTATTAATAACTTAACGGGCTACCGGAAAATGGTAGGAAATGCTAGGAGATAAGGTGTACCATGATTAATAAAAACCCAGAGACAGATATTGGGGTTCAACTAAAGGTCAGAAAAGCAACGCAGTCAACCACTGGTTCTTACTTCTACCTCAGTCTGAAATGGTGATCCTGCCTCCAGGAATCTCAGAATGAGACTGAGAGAGCTATCTCCTCCCATCTTATATTCCTCTCTAGTGCTGGGATTAAAGGCGTGCACCACAACTGCCTGGTTTCTATGGCTAGTGGGATTAAAGGTGTATGTCACCACTGCCTGGTCTGTAAGGCTGACCAGTGGGGCTGTCTTAGACTCTGATCTTCAGGCAGGCTTTATTTATTAAAATACAAATGAAATATCACTCAAATAGGGTCTAGTTGGAGGTCACTGGGGCACGCCCAGGGAAGGACCATTTTGTCCCTGGTCTTTCTCCCTTTCTGTCGCTTCAGTGGCCACATGTCCTCCACCATGGTACTCTGCCACAGCACAGGCCTAAAGCAATGAAGCCAGCTGACTACGGGGTGAAATCTGATGCTCCAAGTGAAAACAGCCCATTTTCCCCTCTAACTTGGTTTCTCTCACATACTTTGTCACAAGGTTGAAGTCTAACACAGGGATGGTGGCTAGGCTCTAGGAATGGATAGCAATAGTGGGTTGTAATATGGTGGGACTTCTTGATGCCACTGAATTCTACAGTAAAAATGGTTAACAAGGAAATTTTTACCTTATGTAGAGTTTAACACAATGAAAAGCTAAAGCTGTTGAGATTTCCCCTCAACTGTAGACCCCTGCCCACCCAGATGTCTTAATTTCTGTTCTAAACCAGACACCCCCTACACACACACACACACACATGCACACGCGCGCACATGCACACAAACACACGCATGTGCACACATGCACACGTACACACACGTACACGTGTGTGCGTACATGCACACACAGACACAACACCCCTGAACAGGACCCCAGGGCTCACACCTCCAGGACGTCACCCTCAACCAAACGTCTACCTGGTGCATTCCCATCCCTCCTCAGCCCACAGCCTACATTCCCTCTCATCTGAAGGACTTTCCTGACTGACTGCCCTTGGCTCACCCATGCACGGCTCTTCACACCGCTGCTAATGAACCTGCTAATTCTCTCCCCGTCTGTGGTCTGTGGTGTTTTAGCTGACAAGCACCTGCTCTGGAGATTTGCATTTTCCCTCCACTTCTGGGGGCTGCTATTCAACCTTGCAAGGAACCGTCAAGGGACTTCAATCCCTTCCGCAGGCTTCCCACTGAGCCGGGGATATTATCGGACACATGATGGGCATCAGACTGCCTGCAACTAACGAATTACTCTCTCAACTCCAAGGGTAATGGCTGTCTCTCGAAAACACAGCCGATGAATCAGTATGTCTGAGAGAGCAGCCTTTCCTCAAAGGGAGAAAAAAACACAACTAAAAAGACGACTTCGTGACCTGTTATCAGACAAGCGGCTCGCAGGCAGGGAACGCAGCTGTGTGTTTGGACTCCTGCAGAGGCCCTCTCTGAAATGGAACACGTGGGCCCGCAGCAGGAACACACCTAGCCATGCACACATGCAGACACCGCCCAAGACATCCTGAGGCGTGCCCCTCAGACCAAAGCTCGCAGCCCCAACAGATCATCTTGAGATGCTTAGTTTAAAAGTCCAATGTGGTTCTAAAACAAAATGCAACTACAGAGTCCTGACAAAGAAACTGACAGGAATTTCAGAGGCTGCAAAATTAATCAACACCAGTTCGAGGAGAGCTAAGAACATGAGAGGCCTTTTTGTCTGTGTACCCGTAATTAACATCTTACTGGACCCTAGACATCAAATTACCAGGTTATTGTCTCTGTGATGAACATTTGGTACAGACAGAGGAAGGACCAGAGATTCAAAGGCTCCTACCTGCTCCTGGGCCAGCAAAGCCTTCTTCTTCATGACTTTCATGGCATAGACGTCTCCTGTTGCCTTCTCTCTAACCACCTGCACCTCAGCAAAGTGACCACAGCCCACAAGGCTTCGGACTTCAAAGTCTCTCACTGAAGGCTGGAGCTCCCGTAATTCGGCTATTGTGTCGGAATCTGTGGAAGATGGAAAGTTTACACCCGGGAGAAAAATACACTTCAAATGCATGCATCTTTGTGAAAGAGGGGAAAAGGAAAGAAAGAAAAATGTATTCTGTCTTCCTTCCCTGTCAAAAGACGTTGAGTCACTTTCTCATCCATCATGAATAATTATAAAATCGGCACAAAAGTCTTTTATCTGTTAAAATTAAGGGCTCCAGAAATTCCAAAGTACGGTTTCCATGGTAGCTATGATTCGAATCCTGTAGCCTTAGGAAGTAAGAAGGGAGCACACATGCCATGCTTTTCTTCTTCCTCTGAGGGCTGCAGGGCAGTGTTGGGGTCAAACAAGCTTGCTGGCATTTAGACTGGCCTTACACTGTGACCTAAGCAGCATGACCCCTGTTTTTCCATCAGCACTGGCGTTGATTCCAGATCATTCTGTCCTAGCAAGCTGTGCTCTGCCTGCATTTGTGCCATTGCAGAGGATTGCTTTCCTGGCCTTACTCTACGCAGAACTTGAAAGGGTACACGGTTAGCCCCCAGGTCCAAACAGAGGTTGACATCTGCTCTCAGGGTGGGCAGCCACACACCCGGATGAGCCTGGGACTCTGACTGTCTTGACTCCCAAATCCAGTGGCTCAGGCCAAGATCAATGTGGGAAGGACGGAACTGAGGGGGTGGCAGTGTAGGATCTCACACACATTTATCAACACTGTGAGACAGGCATCTCTAGCTAAGCAAGGAATCTGTAAGAACAGTAGTGATGACCTAAACAATGGAACCCTGTGGTCAACAGAGGAGCTGCATCAGAAATAAAGGTTATAACCAAAGGAAAGCAAGAAACACCATCAATCCAAATTATCTTGGGCCAAGGGTGCAGCTCAGTAGCAGAGCCATGTACTCAGCATGCAGGAGGTCCTGGGTTCAAATCCTAACACCAAAATAACCTTTACCCTAGAGAATCCCATAGTTACGTATCACATTGAAAGCTGAAAGACGAGGCTTGGTGGGACAACTCAATGATTAAGAACATTTGTTCCACATACATGATGATCTGAGTTCAAATCCTCAGCACCCACATAAAAAGCCAGGCATGGTGACACATGCCTGCAACCCCAACCAGAGGTCAGAGACAGGTAAATCCCAAGGACTCACTGGCCAGGCAGCTTAGACAAATGGCAAGCTTGTGGTTCAGTGAGAGACCCTGTCTGTAGACAATACGGTGAACAATGAGAGAAAATAACCCGTTCTGCTCGGGTCTCTGGGGATTCACACACCTACACATTCAAATGCATGTCACATGGAAAGGCACACACACACACACACACACACACACACACACACATACATACACACCATAAACAGAAAACCAAGAGACTGCTCTGAAATGTCCCTCAGACACTGAAGCAGGTGGCCCTCCATATCCACAGGGTCAACCAACTAAACACAGATCAAAAGCATTTGGAAGGCCAGCAGGATGGCTCAGTGGGTAAAGCTATTGCCATGCAGGCCTGACAACCTGAATTCCATCCCTGGATGACCCAGTAGAGAGAAATCTGCTCCTCAAAGTTGTCTTCTGGCCTTTGCACCCAAATCGTGAAGGACACACCTATTCACATGCATGCCATAATAGTTAAAAACTTTAAAGACATTCAGAACAAAAAGATTCCAGAAAGTTTCTGAATGCAGAACTTGAGTACATGGCACGCAGACATCTACATGGAATGCACACCAAGGCAGCACCACAGAGGCACCACAGTGGGCGTCCCAAGCACCACAGAATCGGTTCCAGTATGAGAAGGCGTGTGTGCAGGTATAGGCAAATGCCACACTAGTCCACATAAGGGACTTCAATATCTATCTGTAGCTATTAGTTTTGTAGGGTGAGTGTGTGTGTGTGTGTGTGTGTGTGTGCAACAAGTTTCCATGGAAACCTCAAATCTATATGGCCACATCATCTCCACATGTTGTTCTCATGATGAAAGGAACCAAGAGGAAGGCACTCCCCCTACCCCACCCCTGCCTGCCCTTCAGGGACTCAGCCCTGGCAGATACCAGACACATCATCACCCTCCACCACCAGGGGCGGCACATTCCCACTGTCACTGTGAGTTGTGTATTTTCCCCTATGTGACTTGTGTACCCTTTAGGTCCCTCCTGACATCATGACTCTCTCTAGTGCATTCTGTCTTCTGGTCTGTCTGTTTCTACCTCTAGCTCGCTCGCTCTCTCTCTCATCCTCACTCTGCAACAGCCTTTCACTCCCCCTCCCCAAATAAGCCTCTTATGTGAGATCTGTTGCATGGTACTGTCTCGGCAGCATAGCGTGGTCTGGGCTCAGCAACGTGCTCTGCTGCTAACCCAACCTTCGTTCCCCCGCTAATCCTAAGACCTTTCACAGCACAGTCATGGGTGGCATTTGGATGAATTATACGGCACCAAATGTTCACTGTTACCATCCACCCCTTTCTCTCTTGCTAAAGTACAGCTGAATTCTCTTGGGAAGGCAAACGTGGTCAATTTCATGGTACTGCCTGTCTTCTGACCCCCCACTGTCATGGTGGCCAGTCATACCAAGCTCCCTTGGTCCCGTGGGGAACCACCCTACAGTAGTAGTGGGTGCATTCACGGTGAGCACTGTTTAAAGGTAGATCTAGGATCTTGGAGATGGATATTTGGGATCCACATGGAGGAAAAAGAGAACTGACTCCTGCAATTTGTCCTCTGACCTACGCACACGCACACACATGCACATACACACATGTGTGTGTAAGGTAGAACTGACATGCCTACAAAAAGAACATAGCATGGACACAAACTTGGGGGTCGCACATTTCCCCTTTGCTCTCCATCACCATGCCTAGCCCCGTCTGCTTTCCCCCGCCCCTTCCTGGGCTTCCTTCATGTCAAGTATTTGAGTGCTGAATTATAATAACCGAACGTGCTGGCTTGCAGCTTTCTGTGTTTGAACCTGACTTGGCTGCTGCTGTACACAAGGCCAATCTCTCTTCATTTTCTTTAGGGCCTTGGGCCCCAAAACTGCTTACAATGTTGTCCGACTCAGAAACCTTGGGCCCATCACTGGGGACGATCTGGCTTCTAAATCACACACGTTAGACAAACTGCTCTGTGGGCAAAAATGATGATACCTTCAGAACTGCAAGAAAGCATTCCAAATCTCTCTTTTCCCCCAAAGGCTTTGCATCATTAGGGTGAATAGGTGAGGTGCTAAAATCAAGCCCCTGGCTGTTTTAAAAAAGAGAAATGGGGAACACTTCACAACTTCTCCCCATACCAGCTGCTTCTGTGACCCCAAAACCATATGGACTCATCATCTCTTTGAACTTTTAGTTGGTGTTTATGGGTCCAGTGGGTACTGAATATTGAGGCAAAGCAAGGCAAAAGCAAGTTAATGAAGACACAGCCCAGGTGTGGCTTTGTTAGACAGACAACTGGACCCGTGGGGGTGAGGGGAACAAAAAGTCAACCCAGCAGAATCAACAGCTTCCTTCCCGGAAATTCAGTCCAGCCTTTTACCCTCAACACCGGCTCGAAAAGACAAAAACTTAAACAGAAAACACTCAGAAGCAACCTGACCCTCAACCTCCATCAGCACCAATAATAATCTAAAGATCAACTCAGAACAGCCAGGGCTTCATAGGGAGGCGCTGTCCAAAAAGAAAAAAAAAAAGGTTCATTTATTTTATGTGTATGAGTGTTTTTGCCTGCATGTATGCATATGTATGGTGTGCAAGTAATGCCCTTGGAGGCCAGAAGAGGGCGATAGATCACCTTGATGAGCCTCTGTGTGTGTGTGTGTGTGTGTGTGTGTGTGTGTGAGAGAGAGAGAGAGAGAGAAAGCTGGGAACTGAACCCAGGTTCTCTAGCAGAGCAGCCAGTGCTCCTAACTGCTGGGCCATCTCTCCAGGCCCACACCTGTATACTTTAATATGAGATCACTGTAACATGAGATCACTGTAGTGATCACATTGAACGTTTATCCTTTCTCTGTCCTATCAGCATATCCTCCTGATTTCTTGTATGACAAAGCTGCTGCCTGTGAAGTTAGGCACACTCTTTCATGCTTACCTAAATAAGCAGGTATACACTGAGATGACAGGATCATATAGTGAAAACAGAACACAGTAGGACAGTCATTATTACCATTATCAAGTGCTACATATAATTGTACATGTTATGTTCTCATGGGGTTCACAGCATAGTAGGTTTGTTGAGAACGGCGCCGTCATAAATATGTCTGTAATGCATGGTGCTGCAAGTTAGACTGGCTGCCACGTGCCTGGTGGTAGGTGTCATTCAATTCACTGTAACCTGTTGGATCTCTAGCACATAACTGTTGTTCTTTGAGCACTGAAGTGTGCGCCCAGCTGCACCCCGTATCTGGAATATCTAAAGCATCATCTGGTGTATATCTTGACAAAGACATCTGCTCAGCGAGTGCACTGCTAGGTAAACAAAGTAAATGCAAAGAGGCTCATGCATGGGAGCACATGGCGATACTCACACACATATACACACCAAATTCTTTAAAAATTAAAGAAACAGGGGTTAGAGAGATGACTCAGAGTTTGAGAACACTGACTGCTCTTCCAGAGGTCCTGAGTTCAATTCCCAGCATCCACATGGTAAAGATAAACAAGTATGGTTTGGTTTGTTTTTTTTGTTTTTTTTTTTTGAGACATGTGTCATCTCACCCAGAAAACAAATAACTCTTTAAAAAAAATAAGTAAATAAGCAGGTAATGTAACACCATTCTATATCTCAAATATATAGCTATGTGTCACTTTAAAAAATACATAAATTATATAAGCATTTATTTTATATAAGAGGGCACCAGGTCCCCTTGAACTGAAGTTAGACAGTTGTAAATCGCCATGAGGATGCTGGGAACCAAACCCAGGTTATTTGTAACAGAAGCAAATGCTCCTCACTGGTAAACCATCTCTCTAGTCCCAAGAGAGAATACTTTTTAAAAGAATTCATAGGGGGCTGGAGAGATGGCTCAGAGGTTAAGAGCATTGCCTGCTCTTCCAAAGGTCCTGAGTTCAACTCCCAGCAACTACATGGTGGCTCACAACCATCTGTAATGGGCCTGCAGGCATACACACAGAGAGAATATTGTATACATAATAAATAAATAAATATTTTTTTTAAAAAAAGAATTCATAGGCAAGGTGTGGTGGCACATGCCCTTAATCCTAACACGTGGAAAGAAGAGGCAGGTGCATCTCAGTGCACTCAAGGGTAGCCTCGTCTTTAGAGTGAGTTCCAGGACAGTCAGGGATACACAGTAAAATCCTGTCTCAAAAAGAGAGAAATAGCAGCCTATACCATCTCGGTTTGTGTAAGCACCCTATGATAGCCACACGATGACAAAAATCACCTAATGATGCAATCAGAACACGTGTCCATGGCTAGCCAAGGCAGAACAGCAGCTGAAGACAATAAAGCTGGTTCCCAGACAGTCATTCCCTGCCCTCTGATGGCTCAAGGTCAAGGGCATCTGTGGGAAGCACCACTTCTGGCCACCTCTCCACCCCATTTCCTCGGCAGCTCCTACAAACGTGGACAGTGACGGCTGATGGACCCTTCTCCACACAGGAGAGCAAAGCTCACATTCTGAAATAGAAACTCAAAGGGGGGTGGGGGTGGGGGCGGGGGGTGGAGCTCATACTAACGTAATCACCGGATTTCAATCATGGGCTCTTCAGGATCCTCACCAGGAAGCCTCTTCAAAAAATATGAAACAGTTTCACAGAAGAACATCTACTAGAAAAAAAATCTCCACTCCACTGGCACCAGCCCCTGATTACACCCCGCTTCTCTATGATTGACTGCTCATAAGGTCCCCAGGATCTCAAACCTAACGAAGGGGCTGGTGTGAGTTCCTCCAAGTTCTGCCCCCTCCCACTGCCTACTTGATAATTTCCATATTCAAAAGAAACCGGAGGAGCATTCAAAGGACCTCAAGTGCCAGTAAATACCTCAAGGACATTTTGAAGATACATAACTGGTGACTGACCACAATGGATGCTGTGGTTAGCGGTCAGTGTCTATTGACAAGCCTGGTGTCCTAGTGACTTTGCTGTCGCTGTAATGAAATAGCCTGACAGAGCAACTAAGGGTACAGTCCCAGGGTACTGGCCACCATGGTGGGAAGGGAAGGTCAGGGCAACAGGAGCCCAGGGAGGCTGGTCCCAACGCTGTTAATGTATTCAGCTCACTTTCTCCTTTATATTGGTCCAGGATACTAGCCCAGGAAATAGTGCGATTACAGAGGGAGCCTCCCTACAGGACGAAGGGATGTGTTCATAGTGGGAGTGCTTTCCTACAGAAAGTGGTGCAATTAGTGGGCGGGTCTCCACACAGGAAATGATGCTATTACAGTGGGTGGGTCGCCCCACAAAGAAACTGTAATCTCACTGGGCTGGTCTCCCTATCTCAACCTAATCAAGATAATCTTTTTGTTGGTGGTGGCTGTCCAGGAACTCACCCTGTAGACCAGCCTGGCCTAGAACTCAGAGATCCACCTGCCTCTGCCTCCCACGTGCTGGGATTAAAGACCTGCTCAAAATAATCTTACCAGACCCATCTTTCCCAGATGAGGAAACTGAGAGCAGACAAGGTGCACACGAGCCAGTGTTTGAATGGTCCCCACAGGCTCCTGTATTTAATTAAACACTGGGTCCCCAGCTGGCGGCACTGTTTTGGTAGGTTGTGGGCCATTCAGGAGGCGACGTGGATTTGAGCGGCTGGAGTATGAACCTTGAAGCTCATAGACTTCTCCTCCTACCCAAGCTCTTCACTTCCTGGTCAGCACTCTTGTGACAAGGGGTTGTCACATGGCCCTGCCACCACCCCTCTGCCACTAACTCTCTCAAACCGTAAGCCAAAACAAACCCCTTTTCTCTTCATTTGTGTCTGTTGGCTACTCCGTCACCACGGCAAGGAAAGTGGGCTCACCAGTTTTCCTTACTCAGCACCCACACAGAGCTGCCACCATAGGCTGCAGAAGTCCACCTCCCGGCATGAGGCATCCTAGAGGGTGCACCTTTGAAAAGGACCCCCAGAACCCTGTTGCCCCTTCCCTCTTTCCAGTTCATTCCTAGCCATGACGTAAGCACCACGCACTCTTACCAGGATATGTTGCCTGGTCACAGAAACCAAAGCAACCCAGCCAAAGACTGAAACCCCCAAAGGTACAGGCCCAAACGATCCTTTCATCTCCCGCACTTCGCAGCCATCCCGGGTTCTGATGATGGTAACAGAAGCTGCCTGACAACAGCCGAGGATCTTACATCCTCAATAAACTCAAAGCGGGGTGGTGGTGGTGGTTCAAGTCTTTAATCCTAGCACTTGGGAGGCAGAGGTAGGCGGATCTTTGTGAGTTCAAGGCCAGCCTGGTCTACAAGAGGTAGTTCCAGGACCCCTAAGACTGTTACACAGAGAAAAGCTGTCTCGAAAAAAAAACAAAGAAAGAAAAAAGCAAACCTTCCAAAAAGCCTGAGCTTCAGTGCTCTTGGACACTCAGGACCACTGTGGGGAAGCCTGGCCTTCGAAGCTAGAGCCCACATAGGTCAGGGGTTCCCCAGGCCTTTTCTTAAAAGGTCACGTGGGGAAAAGTTTAGGCTCTGGGAAGTCACATTGCTCCTGTTCCAAGCATTCTAATGTGTCAAAGCACGCGGGGGTGGTGGGTTTCCCTAAGCTTTGTTTACATATAGAGTTCACAGCTTCCAGGCCCTCGCTTTAGAGGCCACACAGAGAAACCACAGAGAGCATGAGACTCTGATCTCTATGAAAGAGAGAGGCATGGGTGAACAGGTTGAGTCTGCTTTCATCCCAAAATCACAACGGAGCTCAGCTTTCCAGCCAGGGCTACAGACACTGAGCAAGCCATGTGGAACATTCCATCTTAAGAGCCTGGAGCGTGCAATTTTAGTCAATACATCACAGAGCAGAGGAATTCCCAGATGAATGCACCTGAACCACAGACTCAAGATGAAATGATACAAAACTATCCTTTTCGGCCTCTATAGGTTAGAGTGCTTGGTTAGATGGCCATTTTGGATGAGGCAGTTTCTCAGATCTGTCATGATAGACTACATAATCCTGTGCGCTGTGCATGCGTCACAGGACCCTGGCTTGCCCAGTAGCACCCTCCTCTGCCCGGGCTGTGACAACCTGAAGGGTCTCCCAGTGTTTCTCTAAGAGATGCTGAAGGAGCAGGATGCCCACTGACTGGAAACACTAGTGGAAAGTACTAGAATATGTGGCATCAGCGCCCAACTGTCCCAACACACGGGAGGCAAGCAAAATCAGAAATGCAGTCAAAGTCAGCTGACATTCAGAGGCCCTAGGTCACCCACCCTGCTTCTCTTTTTTATGACATCAGTGGTATAAATGAAATATTCCAGTTAGCTAGTGGTGTAGCTCACTGGCACAGTATTGCACGCCATGAAGGGTGGAGAAGGAAGAGGAGGAAAGAGCGGGAGAGCGAAGAGGAGACACCAGATTCAGAAGCATCACCGTATTTGTCTATTATCATGATTTTAAACAAATTATCTTATTGAATTTAAACACATTGGCCCCTAAGCACTGCACCTATTATTCTGCTTGAAGGACAGGTTAGCTCAGAGTATTAGAACAGAGTTACAGGGCACTATCCCCATCATTTAAGTCCCTGGGACCAGTCATGCCTGAAGGAAGCATCCTTGGATCTCTGTCCCATGAGTCAACATATTTCCCTTTTGAACTGAATCTGTCCCTTGTAGTGAGAAGCCGGACTTAAGTCTGGTCTCCAGGCTACAACTATACAATATAATCTGTATACCCCCCTGGGACAGTCTTATACAGACTATGGTTTTCTGCAGATTCTGCCCAAGTCTTCTGCCCCCAGCATCCTGGCTTCCTCGACACGGGAGATGTGGAGACCAAGTTCCCCGACTTACACTTCTGGACAAAGCTGCTCACATGCTTCATCTTCCTCAGGGCGGGCTGGCTGCACTCTTCAAAGAGAACAAAGAGGCCGTCTAGGATCCCTTCCCTGGAAAGAGCAGACTGCTGCTGTTGAATCATGACGGGTGGTTTCCCCTAAAAATGGCAAACAGCAGATGGAGATTCTGTCAATAATGAAAAGCTTTAATCAATAACATCCACACAGAGTAAATCGCAAGCGCCCAGTTCACACCGGCAACGATTCTGGGCCCATTAAGCGATTGTTTGCAGGGTTTTTTTTACCTGCATCTGGGGAAGAAAGACTTGTCGAGAGCACCATCCCTGTAAATGGGTCATTCCTGCCTGGAGTCTGAGCTTCGTGGGAATAGTTACTGCAGACCCTGCAAGTTTTGAGATGATACCACATCTCCTCAATAGGAAACAATGATTGACACTCCTTCCCCATGTGGCTGGACGGCTGCGAACACAACTTCAGCCTCTTTCAATTCATCAAGTAGCAGAAATGGATGCCTACCGTGAAAGCGAATTTATTCATATCTGTGGGATCAGTTACAGATTGGCAGACTGTATCTAGCCCACAAACATGTTTTGTTTGGCTTGAAGTATTTAAAATAATTTGAATTATCTGCCAATATTTTTAAAAATTTTAAATCAGATTTCATACACACACACACACACACACACACACACACACACACATAAGAATGTCTGTCTTTTCCTGAAGTTCCAGTGGATCTGGCAATATTGCCCTGTTCTGCCTGGTAACACAGCAGGAGTTGAGTGATGTTGCCCTCTTGGTGGGTGCTAAAATTCACCGTAGATTTGACTTGCGGTCTTCTGTCTGGCCAGCTTGAGTCATTTATGCCCACTGTCTGGCCTCTCAAGACCTGAGTCAGCAACCCCTGGTTTAGAGCAATGATTCCCGTGTGAGGCCATGGACTGTGGGGCAATCTCTCTGTAAAAACAGCTAAAGGAGGGAGGCACAGAAAGGAGATTTTTAAAAGTTCAGGGGCTAGGGTGATAGCTCAGTTGGTAAAATACCCATCACACAAGAATAAAGACCTGAGTTCGGATCCCCAGAACCCATGTAAAATATCTGGGCACAGTGGCAAGTGCCTGCCACCCCAACACTGGGGGATGGGACATGGATTCCTGAAGCTTACTGGCCAGCTCATCCAGTGGAATTGTTGAGCAGTGAGAGATCCTATCTCAAAATGTTACAGCAGAGATCAGCCAAGGAAATCTACCCAATGTCTATGGTTGCCTACACACACACACACACACACACACACACACACACACACACAC
>JAQHUG010000208.1:464235-485116 GCA_028555095.1 Dicrostonyx torquatus | reverse complement strand
GCAGAGGCAGGCAGATCTTTGTGAGTTCGAGACCAGCCTGGTCTACAAGAGCTAGTTCCAGAGCAGGCTCCAAAGCCACAGAGAAACCCTGTCTTGAAAAACCAAAAATAAATAAATAAATAAATAAATAAATAAAGCATGCATTTTAGAGTTAAGTGTATGATGCTACCACCATAGTACCATGTTCTGGGATACTGGGGTTACGCACTAACTTTCTATGGTTACTGTGAGGCTTAAATGAGAGCATGTGATAAAAAGCTCTTGGAACATAATGCTAAGTATCTTTTGGCTGCCTTGCTCTAGCACAAAGCAGAAAGAATCTCATGATAAGCTCCTTACAAACCTGAGAGCTGTCCTATCTTTGTTTAGCTGAGTCTTAAATCCTAGCACTAATTTCTGTGTAAGCAGGTAGCTGCTCACTCTGTGGAGGCTGACCTAATGGTCCTGAATGGTTCTAAACCAGCTTTCAAAGGGTGGGACCACCCACTGCAGAAGATCTTAAAGAGCCTTTCCAGAGGTACTAAGAGCTATTTCCATGATCATTGTAATGACAGTAATTCTCATTTTATGTATATAATAATTAATTATTTATAATAATTATAAAGTTAACTTTATAATGTTAACTCTCTAATACTGGGTTGTGTTTTTATCTTTGGTGTTTGTACTGACGATGTAAAAACAATAGTTGGCAATACTGCTGATACTGTAGTATGAATGTTAAGCCTGTGGAACTTGCCAGGTTGTGGTGGTGTAAGCTTTTAATCCTGGCACTCAAGAAGCAGAGACAGGCAGGTCTCTGTGAGTTCCAGGGTAGCCTGGTCTACAGATCTAGTTCCAGGACAACCAGAGCTACCCTGTTCGGGATTAAAGGTGTGCTGTGGATTAAAGGGTGTGTGCCACCACCACCCGGCTCCACCTCTTTTTTTTCTAAAGATTTATTTATTATGTACATAACATTCTGCCTCCGTGTATGCCTGTAGGCCAGAAGAGGGCACCAGATCTCACTATAGTTGACTGTAAGTCATCAGGTACTTGCTGGGAAATGAACTCAGGACCTCTGGAAGAGCAGCCAGTACTCTTAACCGCTGAGCCATCTCTCCAGGCTGTAGGCTCCATCTCTTAAAGGGCCCACCACCAACCAACAGTGGAATGCTGGGGACCAAGTCTTTAGCATATAGACTTTTGGGGGACACTGAAGATGCAAATGATAGCAGGAATCAGGGTGTATTGGTAGGCATTCTTTTTATTCTTCCCTTTCATGTTTTCATGTAAAGAAAAAAGCCCTAATATCTCCCAAGAACGTTGCTGGTGAAGCAATACTTTTATTAAATTAGAGTTCTTAAGTACTTATCCTTTAGAACTAGAAAAAAATCCTGAGTGAGGTAACCCAGACTCAGAAAGACAAACACACTATGTATGCACTCATAAGTGGATATTAGACATAAAGCAAGGATAACCAGCCTAAAGCCCACAACCCCAGAGAAGTCAGGAAACAAGGAAGACCCAAGAGAGACATACATGGATCTCCCTGGGAAGGGGAAATAGGCAAGATCTCCTGAGTAAAGTGGGAGTTGGTGGGGGGGATAGAAGGTAAAAGGGGAGTGGGGAGAAGGGGAATGGGAAGAACATCGTCCATCATTAAAAATAGTTTATGTCCATGAGGGATTGGGAAGGACAAAGAGGAACAGCAAACAAAGAGATATCTTGATAGAGGGAGCCATTATGGGGTTAGTAAGAAGCCAGCCACTAGGGAAATGCCCAGGAATCCACAAGGATAACCCCAGCTAAGAATCTAAGCAATGGAGAGGGGGCCTTAATTCCCTTCCGCTGTAAGCAGATTGATGACTAACTGTTATCATAGAACCTTCATCCAGCAACTGATAGAGGTAGATGCAGAAATCCACAGGTAAGTACTGGGCTGAGCTCCTGGAGTCTAATCATAGGGAGGGAGGAGCCACAATAAGAGCGGGGCCAAGACCATGATGGGGACACCCACAGAAACAGCTGATCTGAGCTAGAGGGAGCTCACTAACTCTGGACGGACTGCATAGGACTGAACTAGACCCTCTGAATGTGGGTGACAGTCGTGTGGCTTGGGCAGTTTGTGGGGCCACTAGTCGTGAAACTAGCCAGTATTTATCCCTAGTGCATGAACTAGCTTTTTGCAGCCCATTCCCTATGGAGGGATACCTTGCTCAGCCTAGATACAGGGAGGGAGGCCTTGGTTCTGCCTCAAGTGAACAGACTTTGTTGACTCCCCATGGGAGGCCTCACCCTGAGAAATGGATAGGGAGTGGGTTGGGGATAGTAGGAAGAGGGGAGGGAGAGGAGACTGGGATTGGTATGTAAAATAAAAAGATTGTTTAATAAAAGTTCTTCTCCTTTTGATATTTTGAGTAATGAAATAAGAATTGTATGCAAAACATTTCTACTGCATACTAGGGCATGGCGGTTGTCTTAAGATCAGACGCTTACATCATTAGAGTCATGAGTTAAGACAGCCATGCTTGTTTTTCAGGAAATAACCATTTTTACTTGAACTGAGTGAATGATAAATGACAGCATTCAGATTTTGTCAAGAATTAATAAAGACATCACTTCAAGTAAAACCAGTTGACAATCTCTATTATCAATTATAAAATTTGTGATTTTTCTAGCAGACTTTTGGAAAATTTATATCCATCTTAGTGAGTGAAAAGTGTCCCAATACTTAAAGACTTTAATAATGAGTATTGACAGGATCTCACATTGTAGCCCAGGCTAATCCTGAACTGACTATGTAGCTCAGGCTAGTTTCAAAATTGCAGCATCTTTGTGCTTTAGCCTCCTGAATTACTGGAGTCACTATGTGAAATAAATATTATTCTTTTGATTCTGCATCAAATGGCATGTGACAATATTTGGAAGATTTGCATAACTCAATAAACTAACTTTCCACATGACCAAAGTATATGATTATAGAATAAGTCCTACATTGTCTACATTGATGGTCATTCAACAGGATCATCTCAATATCAGTACAGAAGGACCAAAAAAAAAGATTCAAAAAGGTTATTAAAATATTCCTCTTTTTTCCCAGGATATACCTTAATGAGAACAGATTTGGGGGGGTTCTTTTTTCTTTCTTTCTTTTTCGAGACAGGGTTTCTCTGTAGCTTTGAAGCCTGTCCTAGAACTAGCTCTTGTAGACCAGGCTGGCCTCGAACTCACAGAGATCCACCTGCCTCTGCCTCCCAAGTGCTGGGACTAAAGGCACGCACCACCACCATCCAGCTGAGAATAGATTTTAATTCAAACATTTTAATCAAACTAAAACATCACCAGTTGAAGAGATGGCTCAAGGGTTAGGAGCTGGTTCTGCTTCCCCAAAGGACCTTAGTTCAGTTCTCAGCACCCACACTGGGTGGCTTTCAGCTTCCTGTGACTTCAGCTTTCAGGGCTCCCACGCCCTTGCCTGTCCTCCTTGGGCAACTGCACTCATGTGCACATGCCTGCAGAGACACGACTTTTTTAAAAATCTTAAAACTATCACATTAAGTATCACAAAAAGTTAGGTTTTTGTTAAAGTAGACCTTATAGATATTTGCAAAATGAAAAATGCGCTTTTCTTATTAGCTTTTGTTTGTTTGAGACAGGGTTGCTCTGTGTAACTGCTCTAGCTGTCCTGGAACTCACTTTGTAGACCAGGTTAGCCTCGAATGGCAGAGATCCATCTGCCTCTGCCCCAAGGCCTGGTACCACCATGCCCAGCTTCATTAATTTTTTTTTAAATTTGGGGATATATTATGATTATTCATAATATACATTTTCTAATATGTTTATTAGAAGTATTTTAAAGAAATATAATATTAAAAACCATTCTATATTTCAGCTATGGCAAATGTAAATATCTAAACCTATGTTAAATAATGTTAACTTTTTATTGTTTTTATTGAGCTATTCATTTTTCCTCACTCTTCCTCCCTCCGCTCTCCCCTTTCACCTTCCTCCCTGCCCCCCACACTCCCAAATTACTCAGATCTTGTCTTTTTCTCCTTCCTAGGCAGATCCACGTATGTCTCTCTTAGGGTTCTCTTTGTTGTCTAGGTTCTCTGGAGTAGTGTTTTCTCTGTAGGCTGGTTTTCCTTTGCTTTCTGTCTAATATCTGCTTATGAGTACATATTATATTTGTCTTTCTGGGTCTGGGTCACCTCACTCAGTATGGTTTTTTCTAGTTCTAAATACCTGTTTTTAATGTCTTCAATAACTTTTAAGAGTGTATAGTGATTCTGAGACCAAAGAGTTTAAGAAACATATTCTGGCTGGGTGGTGGTGGACTCACACCTTTAATTCCAGCACCTGGGAGGCAGAGGCAGGCAGATTTCTGTGAGTTCAAGGCCAGCCTGGTCTACAAAGAGAGTTCCAGGATAGCCAGAGCAGTTACATGGAACAATCCTGTCTCAAAAAACAAACAAACACCCAAACAAAACAATATAGCATTATTCTGAATAGTCCTCAATGCTGAACCTGGCCTTTTTTGGAGATTTATAGAAACATACTACTTATGACCAAACTTTAGTAAGAAATGATTACTTCCATCTGGATACACACTTGCAAACCTAGCACTCCTGAGATGGAAGCAGAAAGATTCCAACTGCAAAGTCATCCTCAGCTACATGGTAAGTTTATAGCCAGCAGGGGTAACATGAAACCTTGTTTCAAGAAATTAAAAAAGCAGAAGCTAGAAGCTAAAATCAAACATGCAGTAGTTCATTTCCATAGCAACAACTAAATGAAGGCCAGCAAGCCACTCTTTTCCAGGTGTGTCGTCTGCATTAAGGGAAAGCGAATAGCTCAAGATCCCTTTGCTTAGGAAAGCCTGTTGTTCTCCATTTGTGCCTCCATATAGAATAGGGAAGAGATTTATCCTTTTGTGTTTCAAACATGGCAAAGATGGAGCTTCATCTGCAAGTCTGCGAGGACCTACAAATTCTGCCCAAGGTGCGTATGACAGGACATAATAAAATCTACTGGAACAGTCCATTGCTCGATGGAACTGCGGCTAAGTGACTATTTTAGCTGGAAAAATTTTTGTGTCTCGCCGTGGTGGTGTATGCCTTTAATCCCAGCACTTGGGAGGCAGAGGCAGGTGGACTTCTGTGAGTATGAGGTCAGCCTGGACTGCAGAGTGAGTTTCAGGACAGGCTCCAAAGCTACACAGAGAAACCCTGTCTCAAAAAAACAAACAACAACAACAACAAACAAATTTGTTGTGTCTTTTCCCCAATGCCAGCCCCTAAGCTCCAGACCTTTTGGATTGATTCTTGTCTTTGGTCTGAAAGTGGATTGGCATACATGGTAATTGGTTAGGCTCTGTATTTAATAAGGAACAAAACCCACAAGAAACGTCTCAACTTCTGAGTGTCCTAAAATTTCCATTTCACCGGGATGTAAACTGCCAAAGTATGACCTCACTAAAAACTAGGTTGTCACTGAAGAGGAAAAGGAAACAATAAAGACCAGTTCTGGCTTCTGACGGAATTGAAAATAAGAGGCACACAGCATCATCGGTATGGTCAAAATAAAAACAGTCACTCTGTGGAGTCATCCTGCTTTTATCTCTCCAGGAAGCATGTACTGAATCAACACTTTTTTTTTTTAAAAATAAAACCACTTTTCTTCCTTAAGACGGGTCAAATGTTAAGAAAAAATAATGATTTACTGGGAATCCTGGAGTCTGCCTGGCAGGACCCAAATCTCGGGCCTGAGTTTCTTCTCATGCAAACTGGAAGGATGACAGCACTTTGTAAAATCCTTGAGAGATTTAAAATAGACCTGGGTGCCTTCAATGCAAATAGAACAATCAAACGAAAAGCTGGACACGGCACAGGGTCGTTATTTACTGAGGAAAAGTGTCTGTTTCGTATTCTCCATCTGTGAGCAGTTTTTTCCGTTATTTCTCCACAAAACCTTTTCTCTTTTGGCTGCTGGTGGAAGCATCTGCTCATATCCCTGAGTCATCAGCGTTAAGATGCTGGGTTCCCCCAAGTCATTCCTCGGCCTCCTGTTTCTCTAGGGCTCCCTCTCGCGACTGCTTAGCTCTTGTAGGGGTCCAGGTCGAAATTCCCGGATTGCATATGGCTCGCTGCTTGGCTACCTAACTCACAGAACTGCCCGCAGCCTCCTCGGAGACACAAGACCCAGTCATTTCAGGGATCGGGACTGAGATTCACGCCAGCCTCCGGGTGTAAGCGGAGGCGCCGGAAGGATGTGCGCGCCGCAGAGCTCCCTCCGAGGTGAGAGCGTGGGAGTCGGGAGGAGGCCACACCCAGAGGTGAGCGCGCGGGAGGGCGTGGCCACACCCGGGCGAGAACGAGGCTGGGGGCGTGGTCGATCGCCCACTGCGAGGGTGGGAGTCGCGGGGGCGGAGAGCCACACCCTTAGGTGAGAGCGCAGGGGGCGTGGCCACGAGGCGGGCCCGAGGCCGGGGGTGTGGCTGTGCCGGAGGAGCGGCTGCGGCCGTCTCTGGATGCGCCGGGCGTCCCCACGGGCGGGGCGCGCAGCCGCCTGGCGACGCGTGAGGCCACGTCGGGGTTAAGCCGGCGCCACCTGGGCGCGGCTGAGGAGAGGCGAGCGGCGGCGAATCCCGGGCGCGGCGAACAGGTGCCCGCGCGCGTCAGGCGCCGGCCCAGGGGCGGGGAGAGGGGCGCGGCCGGAAGCGCGGGGCGGGTGCCTCGGCCCGGTGAGCCGAGGGGCCGGGGAGGCAGGCAGGAAGGAACGCTCCGGGGCCGCGCGGCGCAAGATGTCGAGCCGCCGCCTCGGCCCCTGCAGCGGTGGCAGCAGCAGTAGTAGCCGCCGCCGCCGCCGCTGCTGCCGCCGAGCCGGGGGACATGGAGCGCGGCTGCAGGGAGCGGCCGACGGCAGCAGCAGTAGCAACCACGAGCGTCGCAGCGACAGCGGAGCGCAGCCCACCCCGTGAGGTGCTGGCCGGCCGGCGGCGGCAGCAGCAGCAGCAGCAACAACAGTAACAGGGCGGCTGAAAACCGGGCCTCGCGGCGACCCTCTCCGCGGCCTCCCCTCCCTCTTCGCTGCCCCGCATTCTCCCCTTCCTCTGCCGCCCTCGCCGACCCCCTCATCGCCCCCTCGTCCTCGTCCCCGGTGCGCGCCGCAGCTGAGCCCCGGGGGCGGGGGCGCGTGCCGCCGGCGCGGGGGAGGGGCGGGCCGCCCGCCCGCGCGCGCCGCGCCCAGGGCTCGCGGGGACCCGGGGGGCGCGTGCCGTGCCGTGCCGCGGCGCGAGGCGAGGCGAAGCGCGGAGCGGCGCGGCGGGGCCCCTCCCCCCCTGCAGCCTGGCGCGCGCCGGCCGGGCCGCACCGCTGCGGGCTCGGCGCGCGCGGGCCATGTCCGCCTTCTGCCTGAGCTTGGCCGGCCGAGCTTCAGCACCCGCCGAGCCGGACAGCGCCTGCTGCATGGAGCTGCCCGCTGGGGCCGGGGACGCTGTCGGGAGTCCCGCCGCTGCGGCCGCCGCCGCCCTCGTCTCTTTCCCCGGGGGCCCCGGGGAACTGGAACTCGCCTTAGAGGAGGAGCTGGTGTTGCTGGCGGCCGGGGAGCGGCCGTCCGATCCCGGGGAGCATCTTCAGGCGGAGTCGGGGTCTCCGGCTGAGGGGCACGGGCCGCCGCCGTCTACCCAGGATCCTGAGCTGCTGTCGGTGATCCGACAGAAGGAGAAGGATCTGGTGCTGGCGGCCCGGCTAGGCAAGGCACTGCTCGAGAGGAACCAGGACATGAGCCGACAGTACGAGCAGATGCACAAGGAGCTCACCGACAAGCTGGAGGTGAGAACCTTCCGGCGGCATGGGTGGGAAGCCCGGTACCTTCCTATTCCTGGGCAGTTTGCAGAATCACTTGCCCTCCCTCCTTCCATGCTTATCCTCGCTCGAAGAAAATCATCGAGAACAGGAGGCAGGATGGATAGTTTTAATGACCATCCGAGCAGTCATGGAACCCACCTGACTTTCCCACCCAGCCCAGATGTAGGTCCATGCACGTTTCCCACTTTTGTGGGCTGTTTTATATATGTACTGTACACAGCGTCTAAAATAGAGCTTACAGTATGACTAATTTATACAGCACTGAGGCGATATCCGCACACAGAAATGAGAACATCGAGAAGCATTCAAACTATGCTGCAGGTGCTCAGAGAGCCAGTTAATCTCTAATCAGAGTCTTAGCCGAAAGCTTTCCAGTTTGGGCATTAAGGCCTCTGCATGCCCTTGTCTTAACTTCCTGGCAGAGAGTTGTGGGAAACAAGTGCCCCTAAAGGAGCTTTATATAGCTTTCAAATACTTGGGGATTAGGGAGTATGGTTCCATTGCAGAAATCAGAGAGGCAGGGCTCAACATCTGATCACTGGGAGTGGATTTAGTTTGGGCTTCAGTAGTTATCTGCATTTTATTAGTTTTCTGTGTCCTGACTCTCAGCACCTGAGAACCATGTTAATTTTAACTACTTTTAAATAGATACTTTTTTCGGGGGGCGGTCGGGGATGGGTTGTGGTAAGGGCATTTGCTTCAGTTGCATCCTCAGAACTCATATGGGGAAAAGAACTGACACTAGCAATTTGCCCTCTGACCTACACACACCCCAACTAATTTTTAGAATACATTTTTTTTAAAATATCGTAATATTTTTGTTAATTCCATACAAAATCTTCTAGAACTATGCTTTCTGGTTTTTTAAAGTTTTTTTTAATTTTATTTATTTATTTTTGCTCTTAAGCAAAATAGGGTCGTGAATGCAGTTCTGAAGAATGATTACAGTTCTAAAATAGTAGATTTTCAAAATAAAACGGAGAGGGGAATCATGTTTGGCAATGGAAACAAACACCTTTTCTGCCCTGCGTTTACTACGGTTACCCATTTTGTCTCCAACTAGTTCTTTTCATTCTGTCTGAACATCACACAGATGTGAATAGGCCACAAATGAACGCTTGTCAGGTTCCATCTCCCTGCTCCTGTTTGTACAGTCAGAATGTGAACTGGGAAACACTCCAGTAATAAGACTGTGTGACCTATCAGAAGTTAAATCAGAAGAGAAAAGGAAACCAGTGAGTGCCCAGTGTTCCAGCCGGCCTGTGAACTAGGCCTGCCAGTTGATGGGCTCTGGAGATAGGTCTGGGAGGTTGTCTGTGAAAGCTGGGCCTAGACTGCCAGACTGCAACAGAATGCTAACTTAGCGGGCTGAATTGTTTCATGTCCACTTGAAGGAGAGGTCCATTCTTCCTGGAGCAATTCAGTTATGTGACACTGCAAAGGAGTGCTACCCCCAGAGACTTGTACCTGTGATTTGAATGCCTTCTGTCAGGGACTTAATTGAAGAAACAGTGAGCTTGAAAAGAGCATCCTATCAGTTTGATTAGTGATAGATTTCATGGTGTAGAGTTGCACAAATCCTGGTTTCCATGTGAAGCTTTGCGTAAAGGAAAAGGATTTCAAAATTCCACAGCAACAAAAAAGATTCTGCTGTAAAGGGATAAATAAGTGACCTTCGACATTTTGTAATTGACTCCATGGGCAAGAATAAAATAGCTTAAATAGCCTAAACTATCTTTTAAGGTCTTGTCTGTTCTGCAGTTCTGCTTGTGAATCCTAGTGTTAAACTTTGGAAATACTGGAGGTTGGTTGCACAGTATTTTCATTATGTGCAATACTGCTGACTTGTCCATGGTGAAAGTGGGTAAGATAGTAAGTTATATGTCATGTGTACTCTACCACAACTTAAACATACATAGAAAATTTAAATTTATTTATACTTCTATATATATTTGAAAATTATCTTTTTTTTCTTTAGATAGGGTCTCACGGTGTTACTCATGTTGGTCTTGAAGTCCTGAATTTAAGAGATTCTCCTGCCTCAGTTCCCAACTAGTTGGACTGTAGGTGTACACTGTATCTGACTCTTAAGTTTTTTTGTGTGTGTGTGTGTACACTTGAAAATATATTCACTAGGGCTGGAGAGATGGCTCAGACGTTAAGAGCACTCGCTGCTCTTCCAGAGGTCCTGAGTTCAATTCCCAGCAACCACATGGTGGCTCACAACCATTTATAAAGAGATCTCTTCTGGCCTGCAGGCATACATGCAGGCAGAGCACTGTATACATAATAAGTAACTACATATGAAAATATATTCACTGGTTGCTTGTTAACTAATGATTTATTTGATGATGCTGAGGGTTACACCACCACTGAACTTACACTTTCTGCCCTTGTTAATTCTTCTAATGCTACAGTTTAGAGTGACTAATTTATTTGGATCTGTTTCATTTGATATCTGCAAGTGAGTTTTCTCTATAGTGTATTCTTTTTAGGTTTATTTCTTTTATTTTTATGTGTATGAGTGGTTGCTGGCATGTATGTATGTGTACCACTTGCCTACCTGGTGCCTACAGAGGTCAGTTCTCCTGGAATCGGAGTTACACATGAGCCGTCACATGGTAGTTGGGGACCAAACCCAGGTCTTTTGCAAGAACAGTAAATGCTCCTAACCTCAGAGCCATCCCTCCAGCATCCCTCCTCCGCTAGTCCTTTTATTTGAACAGTTTAGAGTTAATAATGTCTGTTTAGACAAAATGCTTTCTAAAGTTTAACATAGAAGCTATATTTTTAATTAAATACTTGGGAGTAACAATAATAATAATCCTTTTAAGAAGGGTTTAATATTTTCCAAGAACTGTCGGATATTTGCTAACAAATTGGTTTGGAGTTTAAGCATGTGAGGGGAGGATATGGTGGCATGTGTTCTGATTCCAGGTACTATGAAGGATATTGACTTCTGAGTTCACCATGGGCAACACAGTGGGATCCTTTATCCAAAAATAAAATAATTTATAATAATAGTAAGTAGCAGTGGTGGTGTTCTCAGGCACCAGTTTTATTTTGGTGTCCTCAGAATTGTCACTTTTCTGATTTCTGAACAGGCAAACCATAGTCAAGGTCTTTCCTGCCTACCACTCAGGAGTATATTTCTAGTTTTATATGCCACATCTAGGATTTTATCTGGTTATTACAAACATAAAAGCATTTGGTTCTGTACAACTGTCTTTTTAAAGGTGTATTAATGATCTTTAATGGTTTAAAGATTAATGTAGACATTTTATAGCTTGACTAAAATATATTTTATTTTTCACATGCTTAAAAATCTAATTGAAAGGCCTTTTTATTATTCTGTACCTGTAACTAGCTCTTTTAATTTAAAAACATACATCTAACCAGTTCCTTATTTTTTCTCCTAATAGGAACTAAAGTACTAACTTGTGTTTATATATTTTGCTCGCTGAAGACCATTGTACAGATTCTTTTTTTTTTCTCCCATATGGCAGAGAGTAGATTTTCCATTTCTATAGAAGTAGTCTCTTCTCTTTGGTATTTTCTCTCCCCATCCAAGCCTGATTCTCTTAGTTTGGTATTCTTTTTTTTTTTTAAATGAGGGATGGAGGGAGATAGAAGTGAGTTTCTGAGAGTCACTACTAGACTTGGAGAAGGGCTGGGGAATTCAAATGTACGTTCAGTGCTTGCTGCTCAAGAGAACAGAGCTTTTCCCTGGTATTTTTCATAAGTAATGACCTGGGCTTAGGAAGATGGTGTCACTTTATTAAGTATCTATTTTATTTAGACTAGTAACACTAATTTTTGTATTGTAGAAGTTGATTAGTTCTTTTTTTCTCTCTTAACGATTGGTTTTATATTTAGAGAAAAATTGGAATGGTAATACAGTATCCATATACCCCACATCCAGGCTCATCTTGTTACCAGCGTCTTACACTAACATACACCATAATTAATAAAGTACCCTAAGTCTGCATCAAATGTCTTTTTTCTGTTGCAGGATTCCATATTACATTAGTTTTTCTGTCTCAAAGGCTCCTCTTAGACTTCTTTTGTTTTGGTGGCCTTGATAATTTTGTTGTTGATTTTCAAAGTACAATATAACCCTGGAAAACAAAAAGAAGCACAGGCAGACACATACCTCTATGTTATTATTCTCCTTAGGCTTTACTGATTATTTTTGTTTTATGTGCTCTATTGGTGTTTTGTTGACATGTATGTCTGTGTGAGGGTGTCAGATCCCCTAGAGTTGGAGTTACATACAGTTGGAAGCTGCCAGTGTTGGTGCTGGGAATTGAACTGAAGTCCCCTGGAAGAATAGTCAATGCTCTTAACTCTGAACCATCTCTCCAGCCCATTTACTGGTTAACTTAATGCTTAAATGAAAATATAATTCTAGGAGAAATTTCCTAAAGTAAACTAAAGGCTAAATTCTGTACAAAATTCATCAAGAGTTGAAACACCTGAAGTGGGGAGTTTGTTTTCTTTTAAAGAAATATAAGGACAGTTTAGATCGATCAACACCACCTGTCTCAACTCCACCCTACGAGTTAATTGGATTGTTTCAGTTGCTTGGTTGGGCTGTTCACTAGCAGCTGTTGGCTGAATATTTTTAAGTCTCTCTGTTCTTTTAAAACACAAGCCTAATTTATCTGGTCTCTCAATAACACTGTGGTTACTGAGTTTTTGGTATTGCCTTCTGCTCAGCCGTTTTCATGTTGGACACAACTAACAATTACGGTTTTAGGATTGAAGTTAATTTTTATTTTTGCATTCTATCTTTGTGAAATTTCCAGAGTGCCTGAAAAAATCCTCAGTTTGGAAAGTTTCACATTATCAGGATAGAAAAGAGCAAATAGTTCACATGCTGGTCAGAGGTAGAAGTTTCTCCCTTGTTATTCCTTTCCCACATACTCCAAACTGAAAGTGTCTATTTTGTAAATATAAAGTTATGTAACTTTTCAGTCTGTATACTTGAGTGACTATACCCAAATGATTGGTCCCCTTAATGTGGTTAATTTGAAAGTTTTCATAAACACTGCCTTTGCTAGTGTACTCAATTTTAATTTTGGATTGCTTGCCAGGCAGTGGTGGTGCACGCCTTTAATCCCAGGAGGCAGAGGCAGGCAGATCTCTGTGAGTTCGAAACCAGCCTGGTCTACGAGAGCTAGATCCAGGACAGGCTCCAAAGCTACAGAGAAACCCTGTCTCAAAAAAAACAAAAAAAAAAATTTTTTTTATTTGGATTGCTGTTTTTATCTTTGTCAGGTTCTCTTGACTGTTCTCAAACATGATAAATTTTCATTTTGGGGGAGTAAATTTGGCTTATAGAAACATTTACAAGTCACCCCATAAAGAATAAGGTGACAAGATGAAATGGAATTATCTTGTAATTTAGGCCCTCTTCAAATTTGACATAATGAGACTGGTTTTCTTACATGACAGTAAGCTGGCACTTGAGGTTTCCAAAAGAAGCATTCCAAAAACAAAACAAAACAAAACAAAACAAAAAAAAAGTTGAAAGGTAAGAACTTCAATTAAGAGTATCTTTTCCCAGGAAAAGACCTAGCACTCTGAAGGGAGAGAGTCAAAAATTCATTTTAGGGTGTTGAAAACCTCATTCCAGTCCTGACTGAATCACAAGCTTAGGAAATGGATCAGAGTCATTATTTTTTTGTTTTTGAGATTGGATCTCACACTGTAGCCTGGGCTCATGGTAGTACTTCTGCTTCAGCTTTCCCTGGGCTGGGATTCCAGGCATGACCCACTACGCACAGCTTAAGTCAGTATACCTTGAATAGTTATACCAGAACTTTGCTAAGCTCACCGAAGGTTAAGTACTGGTACTTTAGTTAGACTGAAGTAAAGGTTTGGCTATTGGACATACTACTTTTTAAATAGGAAAACATATTTGCCTCTGTATCACTGTTTATCTCATACAGTGAAAAAATATGCTTGTTTCTTCAAGCCAATGGTCTCCTTTTTGATCAATTTGTTACTTCAAGCCATCTTGAGTTTTCCTGTATACCATTTATTACACACGATTTATTCATATTATTGTCCTCCACTAGCATGAAAACTCATAAAGACAAAGACTGTCACCAGTGTCTCTAGATAGTTTCTGTGCCTCAGTAACCACTCAAGAATGAATGGATGAGCCAAAAATAAACAATAATAATGCTTACTAATAATGCATGATTTAAAATAGGTCTGGCAGGACTACAGAGATGGTTCAGTGGTTAAGAGCACTGTCTTCTCTTCCTGAGGACCTGGACTTGGTTCCCAGCACCCATATGGCAGCTTATAACCATCTATAGGGAATTTCCAGGGAATTCAGCATCCTCTTCTCACCTCCAGCACCAGACACACGTGCACAGACATACAGTAGCAACACACACATAAAATAAAACCTGAAACTGAACTTGCCTTAGTACTTTTGAAATGTAGTTGTATTTTATACAGTAGCAAGTATCTACTAACTTTGATTTGAAACACTAAGTACATCAAGTAACTTAAACACAAATCAGCTCTCCCATTTTCTGTTACCCTGAACTAGTCACTTTTCTGTTTTTGACCTAATGTTAAGCATAAAAGATGATTCTAAGCTGGACAGTGGTAACGGACACTTTTAATCCCAGCACTCAGGAGGCAGAGACAGGTGGATGTCTGAGTTTGAGGCCGAGAGACCTCCTTTAAAAAATAACAAGTGTTTTGGTTGTTGGGCTCATTTTTAGTTGTTTAAATATATAGTTTAATTAAAAGATGACTTGTTAAATTCCAAAATGAGTTTTCAAGTCTATAGCCTCATGCTCAGGGAGAATAAACGAAACATTAAGTGTTTCCAGCAGGAATGATGTTTTCTTTGTGAGACCAACTTCTTCCTTGTTCTAGAGAAGAGAATATTTCTGTAGCTGTGACTTAGACAACATTGCCCTGTGTGCTTATTGTCTGGAGACAAGAAAAGTATGTAAAGGGAAAAGAAAAAGACTGTGGAATTTTCATACAGCCCCCCCCTTTTTTGCCCCAGCACTTAGAACAAGAGAAACATGAACTGAGAAGACGGTTTGAGAATCGGGAAGGGGAGTGGGAAGGACGAGTGTCAGAGCTGGAGACGGATGTGAAGCAGCTGCAGGACGAGCTGGAACGGCAGCAGGTCCATCTTCGGGAAGCGGACCGAGAAAAAACACGAGCCGTCCAGGAGCTGTCAGAACAAAACCAAAGGTTATTGGATCAACTCAGCAGGGTGAGTCACAAGAATTTAATTGTAATATTCGAAGTGGGAACCAATTTCTTGTACTGGTAGGATATATGTGAAGAAACCATTCTGGACCCACCCCCATCCCCCATGGAACTTGGAGTTGATTTTTTTTTTCCTTCTGCGAGATAGATTTGGGAACTGAAGTCTGGCCTTTGAGTATAAAGCCTAGGTGTTGTCAACAAGTATAACAAAGAAGTCAGGAACCAAGAGCAAGGCCCATGATTAAACCATCTGTGAGACTTAGTATCCTGGGCATCTTCTCACTTCTAAAATAAAGGTGCTCCATATGTCTGGTGTTTTTTTAGCACAGATCTAAAGATCTGTGATCCTTTACCCAGGGAAAGTCCATCATCACTTGTAAAATTGTCAATTCAATAAAAAATAGTTCAATACCTAGAGGTGCTGTCTTTAACTGAACAGCTTGGGAAAATGAACATACATTATGAAAGGAGTATCTAAATTTAAGTTTTGTTTTATCTCTACATCAAGTAAGAGTTACACATAGGATAGTGTCAGAAGTTAATTAAGGTCAAGACTAATTGCAAAGAAGATGATTGAGACTTAAATGAGTAGAAATCTAATTTAAATACAGTACATTCCTTTTACATTTACAGAGTGGTCTAAAAGACCTGGGTTTACTATTGAAATTCAATTCTTCTTACATGTTAAAAGCAAAACTAGCAGTTCTTTAGGAAAAATGTGACTTCTTGTCCCATCCCTAGTCACTGCTGCTCTCTTGAGGTCCCTGTGCCTTCTGTGTGGTCCTGGAGAAAGGCTACAGGCAGCTGTGGTGAGTTCCCAAGGTTTGCACTGAGCTGATAGTTGACAGTATGTGATGGTGTCTGTGATTACATCACAGTTGCTTGCTTTTCTTTGGGATGGTGAAACTTCCCACCTTCTAAAGAAGTGTGAACTAAATGCTATTAGTGGGGAGAGAGGAAAAAGGAAAAGATGATAACTGGTAACTTGGAAAGCAGAAGCTCACAGAGCGATTTCAGCACATCTGTGAAAATGAGGAGATGGTTGTGGGCAGAGTCGAGCAGCTTCCCTGGTTTCATGGAGAGAATCTCTAACCATTGGATTGGCTGGGAAGCCAGAGTAGCATAGTCTAGAAGTCACTTCACAGGGCTGCTCCACACCAGCATTCCTGAATCAATTCTGAAACCCTTTTTAGTAACTGGAAAGGGATCTCTATCCTTGTAAAAATTTTACAGGTTTTTGAGTCTTTCATTCATTATTTATGAAAGATTACGCAGAGAAGTCTGGCCAGATTGCTTTATTCAAAAACACTCAATATTATTCTGAGCCAGTGTTTCGAGTGAAACTTACAGAATGAATGCCACAAAGCAAAGCATTCAAAGGGAAGTTAAATTTCTTGGGCCAAGTTCATGTGGCAAATGCAGATTCACCCTGCTGTTACATGACCTGGTGAAAGATAGGCGAGCATGATGGGGGAAGTTAGAAAACAGATGCTGACAAGGCGTTGACTCTGCTTATTAACTGGATGGGCTTGTTCATGCCTCAGTGTCCTTAACTTTATAATGAAGTTAAAAATGTGTGCTGCAGACAAGTACTGTTGAAAGGAAAATGGGAAAATGTGGGTTGTGGATAGCTCAGTGGTAGAGAGCTTGCCAAGCTCGCCAGAGAGGCCGTGCGTTTACTCTATAGCACAGTGATTTTCAGCCCGCAGTTCGCAACCCCTTTGGGGTTGAATGGCCCTTTATAGGCGTCACCTGACATCATCAGAAAACTCAGATATTTGCATTACAGTTCATAACAGTAGCAAAATTACAGTTATAAAATAGCAACAAAAATAACGTTATGGTTGGGGGGTCACCACACCATGAAGAACTGTATTATAGGGTCTAATCATTAGGAAGGTTGAGAACCACTGCTATAAGGGGAGGGGAGAAATGCAGTGTGTTTATGTTGACCAGTGTATGGAGGTGCAGATTGTTTCTAAAGTGGTGTCTTTAGAGCTGGCCTGCTGTCTGACTTCACTGTAGAAAATCCTGATGAAGTGCTTCCAGATATTTCTGGATAGCTCTAGATTCTTGTTATCCTCTCTGGCCTTGAACGTAGGCCCTGGTGGTTTTGTGGCTTCCTCGCCCTCTTTCTCCTTGTAAGCAGGACAAGTCCCTGAGGTTTCCATCGGTAGCAAGTTTAGAATGCGTTTTATTATTGTTTGATTAGCTGGGTATTCAGGAGCCAGAGGAACTAAGTACTTTGAAGGGAATTGAAATTCTCATAGGAAAAAAATAGCAGCCAGCAGCAGTGGTAGAAGGCCATGCTTTTTTTTTTGCAATGTATGTAATGAGGTTCATTTGTTTGTTTTCCTGAGGCCGAGTTTCTCTGTTTAGCCCTAGCTGTCCTGGGATTCTCTCTATAGATCAGGCTGGCCTGGAACTCAGAGGTCTATCTGCCTGCCTCTGCCTCCCCACTGCTGGAACTAAAGACATTCACCATGTCTCTTTATAACCATGTAATATATACTGTCAAAAATAGTCAAATAATACATTTGTTCAAAGTATTTTTACAAGTATTTGCTTTGACTGGCATGGTCTCCAAAGTTGTTCTTAACAATAAACCAAACAGCTATATTGAGATGTAATCATGCCCCATACATGGTACCCTTTAAAGGTGTGCAATTAGGTGGTTTTTACTGCATTTACGGAGTTATGGAACCATCACTGCTGTCTATTTAGAGAATATTTTAACTTCCCAAAAGAAGTGTTATAGCAGTCACTTACTTTCACCATAATTTAAAACCCCCATATCTTCTCAACCCTTGGCAACTTTTAATCTACCTTGATCCCCATGCTTGTCCTTGTTTTAGACTTTTCGTGGCAGTGAAATCCTACCATAAGTAGCCTTTTGCGTGTGACTTCTTTTATTTAATGTTTACCAGGTTCATCCATGACTTCACCCATGTTGTGATTGGGAAATATCCCATTGTTGTATGCTGCAGTTTATCTGTTCACTACCCGATGGACCTTGATGTTCTTATTCTTTGGTTAGTGTGAGTGAAGCCACCATGAACATTCATTCATAGACATGTTTTGTGTGTCCACAGATTTTTTAGCTAAAATGGAATGCTGTGAGTATATATATTCCATGAGCTTCTGGATCCTCATTATAATGAGGAAAGGAAATGGTATTGCTCTCATTTTACATGTAGGAAAACTTCAGGGAAGAAAGACATATGACTTGATTAAGTTTCTTTCAATTTAGAACTGATTAGATTTTCTGTACTCTCCATTCCAGACTTTTAAGGGAACAATAAAGATCATAGGCTTTGAAGCCTGACAGGAAAATGGTTTTTTGTTTGTTTGTTTGTTTGTTTTTGTTTTGTTTTGTTTTTTTGGTTTTTCAAGGCAGGGTTTCTCTGTAGCTTTGGAGCCTGTCCTGGAACTAGCTCTTGTAGACCAGGCTGGCCTCTAACTCACAGAGATCTGCCTGCCTCTGCCTCCCGAGTGCTGGGATTAAAGGTGTGCGCCACCACTGCCCTGCTGTACGAAAGTTGTTTTACCTTTAGTGACTTCCATTATAGTCTAGAAACAACTATATTATTATTAACCAGGTCTTGTTATAATGAGTAAGTAAGAAATTCATGTAAGGTTCAAACCACAGCAAGTATCTGGTGTATAAGCTTGATAAGTAGCAACCATCATGATTGTCATGTTCTCATTATGTAGATTGGATTTCCGCATCTGGTCAAATTTTATGTCTTAATAGTGGAAGGATTAAAAGCAGTAAAAAAAAAACAAGATACACAAGTAAAAAATAGTGGAAGAAAATGAAGTCTAAAAGTAAAAGTCATATATTATAAGTTCATAATAGCTTTTCATTTTAGTCCATAACTGATCTGGTAAGGGTTGTTTTTCTTGAAACACAAGGGTTTCCCTCTATAACTCAGGCTAGTTTTGATCTTGAGATCTTCCCTCTTCAACTTCTCAAGAACTGGGATTCTAAGCATACTCCATCATGATCTGTTTTTTTTTTTAATTTAAATTAAAAGTGAGGTTGGAACTGGTTGTATTTTATTCCATGATATCCTGTATCTACTGGGTATTATTTCATATGCTGAATTTATCTTCTCCAATTTCTAGTCATTTGGATAAAGTGTTCCTCTAAGTTCTCTCCTAGCTCCTATTTGAAACATGAGGAACAGACTTGAGCACCTATTATCCAAACAATGGAGAAATCAATTGATTCCTTCTGGAGATGAGATTTAAAATTGCTTAAGGGATTCTGAGCTTTTCCTTTCTTAAAATGCACAGCTCAAGAGTTTGGAGAAACTGATTAGGTCATCATTTTGTACATTTGCCTATAATTTTATACAGACACATCAATTACATCATTCCCTTTTGTTTCCTCATGTGTACTACTAATCTTATGGTTGGTTCTAGACCCATTTTACTTATGGGCTTACCCAGTACTTCAGTTCTCTATAGGACTAAATTATATGATGTTAGTGACTCTTTGGATGGAATTATGATGTAGATTTTTGCTTTGTCTATTTAAAAGCTTAACAAAATATTATAAGGATACAGAAAATTACAGAAAAAAATATAAATCCAGCATTCAAAAATTGTAACATTTTGAAGCCAGATGTGGCATGTCCCTATAATACTTGGAAGAATAAAAGCTTGGAAGGCTGAGGTCAGTTTTGGGTTATATAACAAAACCTTCTTTCTCACTATCAACCCGCCCAAATCTTAACACTCTGTTCTATTTAGTTGAGATTTACTTATGGGTAGGTGTGTATATGTTTATTTTGCAGTGCTAGGGATAGAACCCAGGGCCTCTTGCATACTGTGCTTATTTTAAATACAAAGAAAACATTTTTATTTGTGTATCAAAGAAGTTTTTTTTAAAGTTAAGATTATTTTTGCATTTGTAGCTCTCACTGCTGTCTACATTTTTAGGATTGGCTTTCTCAGTCATACTTTTTGTACTTATAAATACATAGATGTTTATAAATTCATGTTATGTGTACATGTCATTACATGTCTATATATGCATCCATTAACTGTATAATTTTCTATACAGTTTATTTAGCTACTTGACAAATGGAAATATAATGTAAAATGATTTGCAACTCCTTGTCTGGGTTCAGTACTGTGTTTTTGGATTTTACACAGGTTGATAAATATAGCCTTAGTTCGTCTATATTAACTGTTATTTAGCATTCACTTATGCAGTGACAGTAAAATATTATGTATTTTATTGGTGAACATTAAACTTCTAGTTTTTCCACTATTACAGATTTTCTGCGATGAATATTTCTGTGCCTTTTCTTCTTATGCACATTATTTCTTTGTGGATTTAAATTCCTGTAACAGGAATTACTGCATCTGAGTGTAAACCTTTCTTCAGCTTTATGTAATATTGCCCAACTTCTTGAAAGCATTGTTACAGATTTGCATTCTTAATCAGCAGTGTGTAAGAGTCAGTGTATATGGGTCTCATCTTTCTTTACCTGAATCTTCATTATTATCAGATTTTAAATATTCTTACCAATCCTTTGTATGTAAAAGGAAAATTTATTGTTTTAATTTCCATTTCATGAATTACTTGTGAGGCTTAACATCTTTTATCTGTATGTTTATTTTGAATTATTGGGAATATAAGAGAGTTTTATTTGTTTGTTTTAACTCTTTTTGTTTTGTTCTGTTTTTCAAGACAGGGTTTCTCTGTAGTTTTGGAGCCTGTCCTGGAACTTGCTTTGTAGACCAGGCTGGTTTTGAACTCACAGAGATCC
>JAQHUG010000208.1:433056-460491 GCA_028555095.1 Dicrostonyx torquatus | reverse complement strand
GTGGAGCTTGTTTCCTCCAGCTCTTGCTGTGCTGTCCTAGGAGTCTCGCTCAATTCCACTCCTGTGGAATTTGTTGCCCAAGGTGGAGTTCCTTGCCTCAGGGCAACTTTCCCTCAATTCGATATATCTTAATTGGTTTTTGGGTGGCAGAAATATCTGGTATTTACTGTAAAAAAAATAGTAGAGAACATTTGGTGTTTGAAAAAGTGAAAAATTCCCATGATACTAAAGAAAAATAAATGACAATGTGATACTAACATTTTCCATATATAGCACTTGCATAATTCTGGTTTTTCCATTACTAGTTTGACTTCTTTCATATTTTTAATGGCTGTATATAGTAGTCCTTATAATATACATGTAAAATTAATGTAACCATTTGCTACTGAGTGACATGTATTACAAACACTGCTAAAGTGAGTATATTTGCACTTTCTGAAGCTTGTTTAAGGGTCTCACTGAATAGCTCAGGTAGGCCTCAAATTTACCATCCTCTGTTTCAGTCTACTGACTACCAGGATTATATGCATGTTCTACCATGCCTTGCTTATTATTTTGCTCTTTCTTGATAACTTCTTTTGATGTGTGTGTGCATCCACACACATGTATATGTATGTGTAATTCATACACACTTTTGTACAGATGTGAGAGCCACTTGTGTGGAAATGTGGATGCTGTCAGGTGTCTTCCCATGTTACTTTCCACCATGTTTTTTGAGACAAAATCTTTGACTGAACTGGAACTTCCTGATTTCAGCTAGACTGTCTAGCCAGTGATTCCCAAGAATACCTCATTTTTTTCCTCCCCAGTGCTAGGATTTTAGGTGTATGGCACTTCTCCCAGCTTTTTTGTGGGTACTGGTTCAGGTCCTCATGCTTACATGCCAGGCTCTTCTGTGACTGAGCATCTTCTCAGCACTGCATTTTGCCTAGATGTGGGATGTCTTGGTCAAAGGATATCGACAGTAAAATTTTAATAGCTATTACACAGCCCTCCAAAAATGTACGGCTAAGCTCCCATGAAAACTAACTATTTAACACAAAAGAGTAGTAGTCATCACAGAAGTCTGCAAAATAGCTACCTGGAGAGAATGTGTGTGTTTAGGTGAAAGTGAGTGTTCAGAAATTCCAGTTTTGCTTTTGGAAAATAAAGTTTTGGAAATCTGGGAGTATTCTACTTCTTGATCTTGGTAGCACTTATCTGAGTGTTCATATTATAATTGTTAGACAATAAATGCATGTTTTATAAAATTGTGTTATATTTCACAATGTAAAAAATCAGTCATTGAACAAATATAATGCATACGTTCTGTTTATGAAGCCTTAGGTGACATAGGTACTGCAGAGAACAAAGTAAATTATTCATTCTAAAGTAAAACAGCATGATGCATACTGTAATATAAGCATTTGGGACATAGAGACCAGCCTGGGCCTGTGTCAGACAACAAAAGAGTATAGAAAAGTATGTAAACAACACAATCAGGCAGTGATAGGTGTTGTGAATAAAAGCCAAGTAAAAGGAGAAAGTGGTAGCTGTGGGGGTTGCCAGGAAGAAAATTTGGGAATATGGTTTAGGGCAGCAACAAGGGTAGTAAGAAGAGTCCTATGCAGAGAACAGTGTAAAACCCCAAGAGTGAGTGGGAAGACAGCAGGTGTGGCTGAACTGAAGACGGCAGGAGATAAAAACGGGGTTTGTTAGTGTCTGGAATGTGCAGAGCACTGCCAGCATGCGCTAGACTTAGGATTTTATTTCGGGTGCCAGGAAGGCACTCGTGACTTAGGGGAACATGGGATCTAATCTAAGGATTGCCCTAGCTGTTGTGGGAGGATCCTAGGACCAGGGGTAAAAGCATGGAGGTCCTTGGAGAAGCAAGCAGCTTTGCAAGTGGAAGGAAGCTTGTCATAGAGGAGGTGAGAAGGTTTAAATGGTATATTTTGCCGATGACACAATAACAGTTATGGAAATTGGGGGTGGTTAAAGAATAATCAAAACTATCACTTCTGTGTTTTTCCTCAAAGTAGGGAGGAGTGATAGCATCATTAACTTGGGTAGATTTTTGGATTTTATGTACTGCCCTTTACCAACATCCTTGTTAGTTTCATGTAAATCGAATGATACATTTACTTGATATAAAATACTAAGTCAATTTCCATAGCTTCTGAACTCTCAGAAACTGGGACAAGTCTTGTGAGGCATTTTCTTGAATGATATGGGAAGGCCCAGCCCACTGCGGGTGGTGCTGTCCCCAAGCAGATGCTCCTGATTTGTATAAAACAAACTGAGCAGGCCACGGGGAGCAAGCCAGGAAGCAGTGTTCCCCCATGGTCTCAGCTTCAGTGCCTGGCTTGTGTTACTGCCCTGACTGCTTCATGATGGACTACAACGGTAAGCCGAAATAAACCCTTCCCTCCCCCAGTTGCTTTTGGTAGTAATAGTTTATCCCAGCAATGGAAAGCAAACTAAGACAGGTAGTGTACACCTACAATTTCCTCAGAGTACTTAAGCTATATTCAGAGTGCTTTGCCTACTCTTCCTTTATTGTCCTAACCCCACCCACCCCACCTCTCCCTACTCCTGTGAAGCAGAACTACTCTCGTGGGTTGCTGTCTGTGAGATCTGAGGCATCTAGGAGGAAGTTGATGCAAGCAGGTGCTTGTCTGTTTCCTGGCAATTGGGAGCAGCACTCCTTGGTTGGCCTCTGCTGTCTCACTCCCACAGAGTAAATGCAGTTGGCACACTAGCCAAAGCGAATCTTTCCTGAAAAGATTTAATTTTTCTCTGAAAAATAAGTTGATTTGAAGTTAGCAGCTTTGTGTCTGGTACATTCCTGAAACAACTTTTTACCACGTCCTGTTTCAGGGTTGCAGTCTTTAACATAGTAGCTTTGTAGGAGTCATTCTGTGTTGGGTGATGCATAACTGGTTTTGTTCTTGGGACATTTTACAGTTAACAACAGCTGCTCATCAAAAGTATTGTTGATGGCTAAATGACTTCAGTTCTTCTTGAGGTGGGGCTGTATTATTATTTGCTTCTTAGAAGTCTGCTTGAGCCAGACACACCTTTAATACCAGCACTTAGAAGACAGGTGGATTTCTGAGTTCAAGGCCAGCCCATTCTGCGTGGGGAGTTCTAGGCCAGTCAGGGCTACATAATGAGACCTGAGTTGAGTGGTGATTGGGTCTTTTTGTGTGTGTGTGTGTGTGTGCATGTATGTGTGTGTGTAGGAAATAGATATGACAGTTTTCAACAAGCTTTCAGTCACCCTTCCTTGTAAGAAGTTAGACAAATTAGTAGGGCTGGAGTATAGCAAAGAGATGGTGTTTGCCTGGCATGCCTGGAGCCCTAGTTTCTAATCTTAGGCAACACATAAGTTAAGTAAATAAATTAACCCATCCAGATAACAGTAACTTAAATTTCTAATGGGACCTCCTCATGCACGATTGTCTCTGCTCTCGTTACCACCTGTGATGGGAGGCGTGCACATCATTTCTCATCGGAGCCTGAGGACCACAAGTTTTGACCCTTATTCAAGGCTTCACATTGCTTCCTGGTTAGCATCTGGTTTGAAAATTGGCTTTTGTATTTCTTCAAGGATGGGTAGTCAATAAGAAAGTAAACACCTCTTTGTGTGTATTCCTACCTCATTGATTTTATTGACATTTTAGGTGATACTTGTTGGTGGATACTGTTTCTTATTGCTTTAGCTTCAGAGACACTGGGTTCAATAAACCCAACAGTCTCAGGTTTGGTTTTAACAATTTCTTTTAAATCAAAAATGTTCTAGAAAAATTAGAAACTGTTGAAAGGCCACTTCAGCTAAGAAAGAACAGGTTTGCATAGAGCAGCACTTATATCTGAAGTCAGCGCCAGCATTTCTAGACAGGTGCTATTGCTAATTAGTAAGTTAAACATGGGGTGGTAATTACATATTCTTTCAGCATATGGGTGTTTCTGTTAGTAAGTGTTGTCTTGACTGGGAGCCTGTTCTTAATTATTTACATTGGGAAAGTCATGCCTGATCTGAGTATTCCAAGTTCACTTTATTGGATATAGCTGTATATAGCTAACTTTGTTTTTTAAAAAAAGAGAGTCTAGGTTCTAGCATATTAAGCTTAATATTTGGAGGTTGTGTTGCTCAAGAGTCACAATTTTTGCAGGGATTGAGTTTAGGGTTGCTAGATTTTACCCAATAAACTAGCATTTTATGTCTCTGAAATTGAACTTTGGTTTCCCTTCTTTCCAGTAGAAAGTATCATGTAGTACATTGGAAAGATGAAAATGGTTAAATGGCTGCCTGGGCTGGTGTGAAATGGAGCCTGCAACTTTTGTACCTGGCAGTTGGGTAGTAGATGGCGGAAAGGTTTACAGGCAAAGAGAAATAGGTGATGTTAACAGCAAACTGTACCATCTTGTTATCTTTGCCACCAGGCCTCTGGTTCTAGTCATAATATATTTGCCACATTGAAAAATAAAATGTTTTGGTGAATAAATATAGTCATTAGAAAACCAGATTTTTTTTTTGACATTCTAATCCCATCTTTGCCATTTCTCTTCATTAGCATCTGGGGCAACAATCCAGAACTATGTTACACAGTTTAGAACTAAGTGAACATCTAACCTATCTGGACCCGTGGCTTTTCACATAAAAATTTCTAAGTCTTTGAAATACACGACAAAACATTATGTCCCCTGAGTTGGATACCACACATCCATTGAACATGTGAGACCCTGAAGAGCTCAGCTGTGCTGTAGACACTGACCTGCAGCCTGTCTCACCATCTTTGTTAAGGAGAGTATTTTTGTAGGTGGGCTGTGAGAAATACCTGTTGCATCTATAACTACTTCATTTTTTAAATTGCATTAAGTATTCAAAATCAAGATTAAATCCACAAGTATTATGACTAAGACTGCCACTATTCTTACTGTTTAGTTTCAAACTATTGTGAAAAGCTCTTACTGTTTTTATTGCAGTTATAAATTAATTTCAATTATTTTCTATTAGTTTAATATTGCTTTACCTGTTCTGTTTGTTGAAGCATCTTATCAGACTTCCTATATTTTCCCACACAGTGTAGATAACCATTGCTTAAAAGTAGTGGTTCTTGGGAGCCACTGATCTCCAGGAATGCTCAGGAAGGGTTGTGAGGAACACCCGAAGGTGGTCTGACAGTGTTCTCCCCATTTCAGTTTCACCCTGAGCATTTTTATGTTTTATATACTAAGTTCTGTGTAATAGCTTGTTTGGGAGAAAAAGACAGCTGATTATTATAGAAAAAAACAGGGTTTGTGGATCAGTAACCGATCACTAGTTAAGGAAACTGAGCCTCAGGGAAGTTAATGACTTGCGGAAGTTGGTGGTTCCTGCCATTTGCTCTCCAGTAGGACTCCTATTGACTCCATGATTAAAACCAGCCACCTCTTTGGGTATAAATATGACTGATTAAAGAAAAATAAAAAGACAAGGATTGTATTCATTATTTGCAGAAGAGTAACTCTAGCTATGCCCTTTTCAACTAATGCCACTGTTGCTGCAACATAAAAATCCTGAGTTTTGGGAGCTTAATCAGGCATTCCTGATGGGCACTTAATATGCAGTTCAGGTAACAACTCAATGGTCTAGCCATCTCCTTCTGTCTAGTGACCATGTTTTCCATAGGTGGTTCTCAAATACATAGCAGAGGGGGAAAGTGTCAAATATTCCTCTGGACCATACATGGAAATTAGGCACCTTGCTTCTATTGCTTCGTTGTTCAGAGCTCAGGAGCAGGGGCACATGCAGTTCCTGTGGAAGCTGAGATATACAGGCCAGCTTTGTGCCTGGGAGAAGAGGTGGAGAGGCAGGCAGCCACCAGTGTCAGCAGAGAGGGTCCTGGACTTTGCTTTTTCTGGGTTTAAGTGACTGATGACTGTAATTCTTAAACCAATAGTTGTAACAGGATTTTGGAATTTGCCGTTGCTTTGTTGCATGTCTTTTTTTTTAAATACACCATTTTATTCCAAAGAGGAAAACTTGGTGTTTTTATATTCCGATTAAATCTCTAATAATGAGAATTAGGTAAGTTCTTTTGAAATTGGTCCATATCACCCAAAGAATATTTTCCAGATTGCTTTATAAGGTAAGTACATTCATGGTTATGTTAAGTAAGGTGACTGTTAGATAAAAACGCTGATTTCAGTGGCTTTTCATAATGGAAATTTATTTCTCATTTTGATAAAGTGTTCTGTTTAAGGGGGAAATAACATTGTATTTTAAAGAAAAGTATTAGCTTGGGAAAAAACTGGGTTTCTAGCCTGTGTGCCCTGTCCTGATTCTGAATGAATCCTTACTCTGTGTCTCAGAGTTTTTAATAAAACGAAGTTGAGCTGGATGGCTCCTTTACTTGTGAACCTCTTGTCTGTGTGTGTGATCTCTATGGGAAAGAAACTTCTTGGAGAGAACTCTCACAGAATGTGACACATTGTGAATCTGGGAGCTTTGTAATGTTTCTTTCTTTGCACGTAGAAAATATTCCTCCTCTGGAACAGTGGCTGTTTTACTCACCCAAATTTATTGTATTGAGATATAAACCTTGAAATGATTGTTAGGTAGCCTGAACAAAATTTATTTTCCATTCTGATCACAACACATACCTAGGTACTTTCCGTGCATACCATTAATGGTACCAGGAGTGAGATGTTTACATGCTTTTCCTATTTAAAATTAGACATCATAGAACAAGGGTTATATGAGGTTGACATTCTCTGGCTTTCTACAAATAAGTCAGATTTTCCACATTGCCCTCGTATGATTAGTTACATTCTTGGCTGCATTTCCAGAACTGGAAGAAGAATTCCCCCTACACACCTCTAGTCATCAGTTGCTAGGTTACAGCTTTTCACATTGTCCCAGTCGGCTGATGTTGCTATGGATACCAGTTATTCCTTTTTCTATGACACTGTTCTGATAAGGCTTAGAGTGCAACCCATGTAATTGTGATGTCAGAGATGTTGTAGCATAAGTCCTTCCTTTTACAGCATTAACATTGACAGATGTGGGTTCTGTGTTGTAATAGTATATGAATTTAAGATAAGAGATATTGGCTGAATGTTTGGTATGTCCATCATTTAAGACCTAAATTATATTGTACAGAAACAAAACTAGCATCATAATATGAATGAGACCGCCAACTCATGATCCACACAAATCAGCTTCCCACTTCCTGTTCTAGGGCTGAACACAAGCGATAACCATTACCCATGACATTACCTGAGAGACGGGGGCATTTGGGGATACTTTCTGTAAAGTTATTTGGTATGTTTTTTATGTGTATATGTGTTTGCCTATGTGAGTTTGTGTACCATGTATAAAATATAAAATATATATTATAAAATATATATAAAATATATGCACATTTTATATGTGCATAACCCAGAGACCAAAAGCGTATGTCAGAATACCTAGAACTGGAGTTGTAGGCAGTTGTGAACTGTCTTAGTGGTATCAGGGATGAACCCGGGCCCTCTGCAAGAGTAGAAATCACTCTTAACCTCTGAGCCATCTTTCTAACCTCTTCATTCAGATTCTTTGTTTTTGGGGTTTTGTTGTTGTTGTTTGTTTTTTCAAGACAGGGTTTCTTTGTAGCTTTGGAACCTGTCCTGGAACAAGTTCTGTAGACCAGGCTAGCCTCGAACTCACAGAGATCCACCTGCCTCTTCCTCCCAAGTGCTGGCATGTGCCACCAACGCCCGGCTTCATTCAGATTTTTTTTTTTAGTCCAAACAGTAAAGCCTGCCTTCAGAATCTTATTTTCATTCAGTAACATGTGGTTGGTTGTTTTCAAGCAAGGTTTTGGGCACTTCAAGGTAGAGACTTTTTTTTTTAATAGATACTGTTTTTCTTTTTAATTTATTTGTTTATTATGTATACAGTGTTTTGTCTGCATGCCAGAATAGGGAACCCGATCGAATTACAAATGGTTGTGAGCCATTATATGATTGGTGGGAATTGAACTCAGGACCTCTGGAAGAGCAGTCAGTGCTCTTAACCTCTGAGTCATCTCTCCAGCCCCGGGACTATGTCTTTAACTGGAGGGTTGTTTTGTGATTTTGGGATTTTTGTTTGAGCTTATGGTTAAGAGAGGGGATCTAATTGTGTAGCCCTGAATGGCCTGAAACTCGCTGTGTAGACTAGGCTGGCTCAGTCTCAGAGATCCACCTGCCTGTGCCTCCAAGAACTAGTTTTACAGGTATTGAGCTATCAATGCTTTGAACAGTTTTTATTCCTAGTGGTGTTTACTGCCACACATAAACCTAGCAGGCAGGAATTAAGAAAAAAAGCATACAATTTACTCTGAAGACTGAAAGAATTGCTATTATGACTTAAGATTTCAAGGTGGTGGGGCTGGCAAGATGGCTCAGCAGGTAAAGGTGCATGCCACCAAGCCTTTTGACCCAAGTTCTGATCTCAGGAATCTCGTGGTAAAACGGAGACAACTAACTTTTGCTGATTATCTTCTGTACTCCACACTTGTGTTGTGGCCTGAGTGTCCGCCCCCAAGTGTTTTTTAAAAGTTGGGAATATAGAACCCCTAGGAGCTAGAGTGGATAAAGGACAAGGTTAACACATGATACCTAGTGTGACCCTTTATGAGCTCACAGTTAAAGAAACAACTAAGGTGTCAAAGAATGTGACTCATCTAAGGTCAGAGAGCCTGTGCAGCTGTGGCTGTTGCAAGTATTATTTAAAAAAAAAACAAAACAAAAAACTTGTGAAAAGCCATGACTAACCATCATTGCAGTGAAGATGATTCTGGTTGATAAGCCAGTGGTGGTTTATTTTGCAGTCTGTTTACATAAAGACTGACAGGCAGGCTTATGTCACTGAAGAGAAACTGCACTGTCGAACAGGAGTCCTTTGGAGAGCATAAAGAGTTGTCACCTCAGCATTTACCATCTATTTCTGTATTTGACTTACTCCTCAAAACCAAACTGAAATTGAACATAGCGTAAAATGAAAGCCAGCTAACATCCTGTCCCCACAGTAGCAAGATTTTAGTTGAAAACATATTCTTTTTATGGGATGTTACTTTCTTAAAGAATGAGGAAATTATTTACCAAACAGAATCTTTTTTGTTTGAAACACACACACTTTTAACTGTAAATGGGAGAGAAAAAAAAATCCCTCAAAGTCAGGGAAAATGAGGAAGCAGAAGCCTTGGAGAGAAGGATGCTGATTCCAGGTGAACCTTCCATCTGTCAGAACCAGAGTTTAAGGGTCTGCCCTTTCCCTTCTCTCCATCCTAAAGCTTTGCCCCTTTGCCTTTGACCTACTATGGAAAGCCTTTCTCTTTGGACCTCTGAGCAGATCATAATGCCTGGAGGATGGTCTCCTTTGCATAACCAGGAAATCCCTGTGCCATCTGGACTTTGCATTCATTTCTAACTCTTTTACAATGTGTTTGTGCCTGTATTTTAACCAAATTAGCCTATTTCCTGTGAAAGCCCCGTGCTTTCCTATTTGGTAATGTCCCCTCCCATTGCCACTTGTAATTTCCCCAGATTCTTAAGACCAGCCTCAGTTGCCACTTTATCATGAAGCCTTTGGGTTTTTGTTTGTTTTATTTTTGAGACGGGGTCTTTGATAATCTAGCCTGACCTGGAACTCACTATGAAGACCAGGTCGGACTTGAACTCAAGCGTCTTCCTGCTTCAGCCCTCCATGTCCTAGGATTTACATGGATGTTGTATTTCTTACTGCACTTAATTTTTCTTCTAGTGGCCACTAAGAGTACTCTAGTACCTTTCTTTTGTTTATACATTCTATCTAGTATGGTTAGTTCACTCCTTGATGTGATGTGGTCAGGATGTGGTCTCAGGGCACTTCCTATAGAGGGATGAACATCTTTTCTGAAAGTTTAGTGTGTATAGAACTACAGTTGAAGCTAAGCATGTATTCTGTAGTTCGGTGTTTCAAATATGTTGCATATGTGACTATTTCCTAAAAGGTTTACATACCATAGAATTAAGATTTTGCTTCCTTTTGTATATACTCATTACTGCTAAATTCCTTTCCCAGTGACTAGATCATTGGTTCCTAGTACATTGTGAGTACTCATAGTGATGTGGGATTCCCCTCTATATGCTGTGAATACCATTGGTTAATAAAGAAACTGGTTTGGCCTGATAGGGTCGAACTTAGGTAGGCAGGGAAAACTAAACTGAATGCTGGGAGAATAGAGGGAGAGTAGGAGAAGCCATGTAGCCACAGCCACATGGCGACACACAGACTAATAGAAATGGGTTAAATTAATATGTAAGAGTTAGCCAATAAGAAGCTAGAGCTAATGGGCCAAACAGTGATTTAAATAATATAGTTTCTTTGTGATTATTTTGGGAGTCTGGGCAGCCGGGAAACAAGCAAGATGCCCTCCATACAACTCACTGCAATTTGGTATCCCAACAGATCCATGGTTTATAAATTGAACACAACTGGAAATACATACCAGTTATCTGGAGTTAGTAGAATGTGACTGTGATCCCAGACTTGAGGGGCAGAGGGGTCACTACAAGTTCCTGGCCAGCCAGGACTGAATAATGACAGTCTGTTTCAACATAAAACTAGAGAACCCAAGCAGTAAGGCCATGAGCTTGGAAATGGAGCCCAGGCCTTGGGTATGCAAGTATTGTGTCGCTGAATAAATCTTCACCCCATTTGTCTATGTGCTGTTTATAAGACAGAGACCTACTTCATAAAATCGTGTGAAGACTAAATGAGAATATGTCAAATGTCGGCCATGTGATAGCTACTCAGTTAGCAGCAGCTGCTGTAAGTACCAGTATCATAGGAAGTGCATGAGCTGAGAAGCCAGAAGCATGTGTTCCAACTCACCTATCTATGAAGACTGTAGATCGTTGCAGTCATCTGTGTCAGTACTTAATTCTTACACCAGATTGTTGTTTGTATCTCCTATTGCTTCATTTTGGAGGTGGGGGCAAGATAGGAAACTTGTCCTCCCAGCCCCTGTCTTATCTAAGGCATTTGGTTACTGTGACCTGTGTGCTGAAGCTGATACTCTCATCCCTGTTGCTCAGCAGCATCACCTGGGTAGCTTTTTGAGACAAATGATGATGCCTGAGTCTCACCTGGAGAGGTAAGAGGTCTTAGAGAAGACCCAGGCACCAGGATTTTTTAAATCAGTTGATTAATAAGTGTATTCAAGGATGTGTGTTACTATTCTAATGTGAACCCAGAATTGGAGACAGCTGTTCTTGCCTAATTTAGTATCAGCAGCTGATACTAAAGTATCTTTGTTCCTTCATCAGTAAGGAACAATGTAGACTTGGCAGTTCCTGGTTAACTGCTGCCACATCTCTAGACCCTCTCAGACAAGCCTTTCCTTTCCCTCTGTAGCTCAGTCATTGTCTGGGAAGGAGGGCAAGTGGAATGAAAGGAAAACCCTTGAACCTGGTTGAAGTTAGGGCATATTCCAGTCATCACTCTTTAGGAAGCATTCTATTCTGGCATCGGGAAACGGTGCAGGTTGGGCACTAGATGAATCCTGGTTTATCTTGGCCCTTTTGTTTACTAACTTGAGGTTTGGAGAGTTTGAATTGACTTCTTTCCTCATCTGAGGAAACTGGAATCATAAAACAAAAGTCAGGTACTTGTGTGCCTGTCAGGGGTTTAGAACTGCACACTGTCTCTAAACCCTCTAACTGCAGACGGTGAATGAAGCTTTGCTTCTCTAACGTGCTGTGGGAGAGCTTCAGGACTGGAGTCAAGCACTTTATTGTAGACTCCTTTGTACCTGCAGTGCCAGTAATGGTGCCATGGACTCAGGTTATAAAATGTGATGATTTATGGAAAAGCAAAAAACCCAGGATAGCCAGAATAATCCTGTACAATAAAAGAACTTCTGGAGGCATCACAATCCCTGACTTCAAACTCTACTACAGAGCTACAGTACTGAAAACAGCCTGGTATTGCCATAAAAACAGACAGGAGGACCAATGGAACCGAATAGAAGACCCGGATATCAATCCACATATCTTTGAACATCTGATATTTGATATAGAAGCAAAATATATCAAATGGAAAAAAGAAAGCATATTTAACAAGTGGTGCTGGCATAACTGGATATCAACATGTAGAAGAATGAAAATAGACCCATATCTATCACCATGCACAAAGCTCAAGTCCAAATGAATCAAAGACCTCAACATAAAGCCAGCCACACTGAACCTTATAGAAGAGAAAGTGGGGCGTACACTTGAACGCATTGGCACAGGGAACCACTTCCTAAATATAAGCCCAGCAGCACAGACACTGAGAGAAACAATTGATAAATGGGACCTCCTGAAACTGAAAAGCTTCTGTAAAGCAAAGGACACAGTCAACAAGACAAAACGACAGCCTACAGAATGGAAAAAGATCTTCACTAACCCCACATCAGACAGAGGGCTGACCTCCAAAATATACAAAGAACTCAAGAAATTGGACACCAAAAGATCACATAGTCCAATAAAAAAAAATACAGACCTAAACAGAGAACTCTCAACAGAGGAATCTAAAATGGCTGAAAGACACTTAAGGAAATGCTCAACATCCTTAGTCATCAGAGAAATGCAAATCAAAACAACTCTGAGAGTCCATCTTACACTTGTAAGAATGGCCAAGATCAAAAACACTGATGACAACTTATGCTGGAGAGGGTGTGGGGAAAAGGGAACGCTTCTGCCTTGCTGGTGGGAGTGCAAACTGGATATCAGTATGACGATTTCTCAGAAAATTAGGAAACAACCTTCCTCAAGACCCAGCAATACCACTTTTGGGTATATACCCAAAGGATGCTCAGTCGTACCATAAGGACATGTGCTCAACTATGTTCATAACAGCATTGTTTGTCATAGCCAGAACCTGGAAACAATTTAAATGCCCCTCGACCAAAGAATGGATAAGGAAAATGTGGTACACTTACACAATGGAGTACTACACAGCAGAAAGAAATGACATCTTGAATTTTGCAGTAAAATGGATGGATCTAGAAAACTTTGAGTGAGGTAACCAAGACCCAGAAAGACAATTATCACATGTACTCACTCATAGATGATTTTTAAACATAAAGCAAAGAAAGCCAGCCTACAGACCACAATCCCAGAGAACTTAGACAACAATATGGACACTAAGAGAGACTTACATAGATATAATCTACATGGGAAGTATAAAAAGATCTCCTGAGTAAATTGGGAGCATGGGGACCTGGTGGCGGAGGGGAGAGGCAGGGAGGGGAACATAAAAATGTAGAGCTCAATAAAAATCAATTAAAAAAATGTGATGATTGAGAAAGCCCAAAACCATTTAAATGTGGCTCATTTCCTAGATAGTTAACCTATGTGGCTTTATAACAGTGCTCGGCAATTAAGTGATGCTACATATTATTTTAATGTCGTAGCATTTCATTTTTGGTGAGTGAGATTCATGGTCAAAGTCATGCAATGTCATAAAAACCCAGAGGCAAGCATAGTACCACCTTAATATTTGGCTAGAGATGCTTATAGTTAGGACAGATACACTGTAAGCAAGGAATAGTTTTGAGGGATAGCTGGAAAGAATAGCCACACTGTAGTAACAGAGGTCAAAGGAGGATGAATAAGCAAGCGTCCGTCATTCAGAATGTGGAAGTGCAACGCATACTTTTTTCTCAATTCATTCTCAGAGGACCTTCAGGCAAGGAAATACTACCATTAGTGAGATCCCTACAAGCAGGTTTTAATCTTTCCTCTCCTCTCCCTCTCCCCACCTCTTTTTTTGTTTTTTGGAAACAGGGCCTTATGTACCTAAGGTTGGCCTGGACCTTTAAATTGTTTTGTAACTCTGATGATTATGAACTCTTGATCATTCTGTCTTTCCCTCCCAAATGCTGATATTATAGGTATGTAATTTCACTATGCCCAGCCTCAGCTTTCAGTTTCAGTTCTTTTAAAACTTACATTTGTTGTGTGCACACACATACGCCATGGCACACAGGTCTCTGCATCTGCTGCCATCAGTGGTTGGATGACACCTCTCTGGTGACGATTATGCTAGGCTCCAGTCTGAGCAGCAGAATATCATTAGGAATCCTTTCATTGACTTTTTTTTTTTTTTGCCAGTTGTGTTTGGTTCTAATCTGGGTCTCTGCGCTATCCTACCTCTGGTTCCTGGCCAGCCAGGCAGTGTCAGGTGTGGGTTCCCGCTCACGATGTGAGTCACAAGTTGGAGCAGTTATGGGTTGGCCACTCCCACAAATTCTGTGCTGTCATTGCCCCAGCACATCTTGCAGGCAGGACAGATTGTAGGTCGAAGGTTTTGTGGCTGGGTTGACATCCCAGCCCACTGCTAGAAGCCTTGCCTGACATAGAAGATGGCCAGTATACTCCATTACTAGGAGACTTTGCTAGGGTCGTTCTTCTCATAGATTCCAGGCAGTTATCACTTAACAACATCACCCCCCCCAACTCCAGTCAGCTCTCCCAGTACTCTCTCCTTCTGTCCCTCCCACCTCCACTCCCTGTTTAATCTCTCCTGTTCTCATCCCCACCTGCCCCCGTCCACCCACAAAACCTCTTCTATTTCCCGTTTCCAGGAAGATCGTGTGTCTGCCTCTTGAGCCCTCTATGTTACGTAGCCTCTCTGGGTCTGTGGATTGTAGCGTGATTATAAGGGAGCTCATGCCATGTTTATCTTTCTGGGTCTGGGTTATCTCACTCAGGATGATCATTTCTAGTTCAATCCTTTTTTTTTCTGCAAATTTTATGATACTGTTTTTAACAGCTGAGTAATACTCCATTGTGCAAATGCACCACATTTTCTTTATTCATTCTTTGGTTGAGGAACATCTAGGTTGTTTCCAGCTTATGGCTCTTATAAATAAAGTGCAGTCCATGGTTGAGCAAGTGTCCTTGTGGTGGGATGGAGCATCCTTTGGGAATGTGTCCAAGAGTGGTATAGCTGGGTCTTGAGGTAGAAAAATCCCAGTTTTCTGAGGAACTGCCATTATTGATTTCCACAGTAGCTGTACTAGTTTGCACTCCCACCAGCAGAGGAGGAATGTTCCCCTTGCTCCACATTCTCACCATGAGTTGTCACTTGTGATTTTGATACCATTCTGATAGGTGTAAGATGGAATCTGAGTCATTTTGAATTTTCTCTTCCTGGGTAGCTAAGGATGTTGAATATTTTTTTGCTGTTGTTTGGTTGGTTTTTGTTTTGTTGTTGTTTTGTTTTTTGAGACAAGGATGGTGATACCTCCAGCAGTTCTTGTGTTGCTCAGGCTAACACCCTGGCCTTTGTGTTTTTCCATATGAACTTGAGTATTGTCCTTTCAAGGTCTGCAAAGAATTGTTGGAATTTTGATGGCGATTGCATTGAATCTGTAGCTTGCTTTAGGTAGGATGACCGACCATATTTACTATGTTAATCCTACCAATCTATGAGCATGGAAGATCTTTCCATCTTCTGGTATCTTCAGTTTTTCTTCAAGATTTGGAAGTTTTTATCATACAGGTCTTTCACTTGCTTGGTTAGAGTTACCCCAAGATATTTTATATTATTTGAGGCTACTGTGAAAGGTGTGTTTCCCTGATTTCTTTCTCAGTCCATTTGTCATTTGTATATATAGGAGGGCTACTGATTTTTTGTTGTTAATCTTGTATCCAGTTACTTTCACTTAAAGCGTTTATCAGCTGTAGTCGTTCCCTGGTGGACTTTTTAGGATCACTTATGTATATTATCATGTCACCTGGAAATAGCGATAGTTTTGACTTCTTCCTTTCCAATTTGCATCCCTTTGATCTCCTTCAGTTGTCTTACTCTAGTTAAAACTTCAAGTACTATATTGAATAGATATGGAGAGAGATGACAACAACCTTGTCTTGTTACTGGTTTTAGTAATTTCTCTGTGTTTCTCTCCATTTAAATTGATGTTGACTATATACAAGCTATAAATTTTGCCTTTATTGTGTTTAGGTATGTGTTCCCTTTTTTAATTGATGCTGCCTTTTAAGATATGTCTATAATCAGCAACTAGAGTACTACCATCAGCTGTCCCTCTAAAGAAATCAAGATAAAAAGGCTGAGGTAGAATCCTGCACCCAGAGAGACTGAATTGTGAGCAGCTCACCTAGCTCACTTCCTCAGGTCTCCCAGGAAGTTCTTGTGCAGCTCTTTGCCCCTCCTTAAAATCCTTTCCACCTGGCTTCAAGTTCTAGTTGCTGACACAGCCTCCTGACTGCAGTTGAATTTTATTTCATCAAACACATCTTTGCATCATTAAACAAATGTTCCAGAACATAAACAAAAGTAATATACCTTAAAATAATCTGCAACAGGTATGTCCCTTGTATCCACAGTCTCTCCAGGACTTTTATCATGAAGAGGTGTTGGATTTTGTCAAAGGCCCTTTCTGCATCTAATGAGATGATCATGTGCGTTTTCTTTTCTTTCAGTGTGTTCATATGGTGGATTACATTGATTTTTGTATGTTGAACCATCTCTGCATTTCTGGGATGAAGCCTAATAATCATGGTTGGTGATATTTTTGATGTGTTCTTGGATTTGGCTTATAAGTATTTTATTGAGTATTTTTTGCATCATGTTGATGAGGGAAATTGGGCGTAATTCTTTTTTGTTTGTTTTTAAAAGACAGATTTCTCTGGGTAGCAGCCTTGGCTGTCCTGGAACTCACTCTGTAGTCCAGGCTGGCCTCGAACTCACAGGAATCTGCCTGCCTCTGCCTTCCAAGCACTGGGATTAAAGACATGTGCCACCACTGTCCGGCTGGTATATAATTCTTCCTTTGTTGAGTCTCTATGTGGTTTGGCTATCAGAGTTAACTGTGGCCTCATAAAATGAATTGGGTAATGTTCCTTCTGTTTCTCTTTTGTGGAATAATTTGAGGAGGATTAGCATTTGATCTTCTTTGAAGTCTGGTAAAATTCAATGGTAAAACTGTCTAGCCCCAGGCTTTTTTTGGTTGGGAGACTTTTAAAGACTGCTTCTATTTCCTTATGGGGTTATAGGTCTATTTAAATTGTTGATCTAGTCTTGGTTTAAATTTGTTAGGTAGTGTCTAACAAGAAAAATGTCCATTTCTTTTAGATTTTCCAAATTTGCAGAGTACAGATTTTTAAAGTATGACCTGATGATTCTTTGGATTTCCTTGGTGTCTGTTGTTGTGTTTCCCTTTTTTGTTTTTGATTTTGTTAATTTGGATATTTTCTCTCCATCTTTTAGTTAACTTGGATAAGGTTTTTTTCTTTCTTATTGATTTTGGTTTTTCTCAAAAGACCAACCCTTTGTTTTGTTGATTTGTTGTATTGCTCTGTTTCTGTTTTACTGATTTCAGCCCTCGGTTTGATTATTTCATGCTATTTCTCTTGAATAAGCTTATTTCTTTTTGACCTAGAGCTTTTAGGTATGCTGTTAAATTGCTAGTATGAGATCTCTCCAGTTTCTTTGTGTAGACATTTAGTGCTGTAAACTTTCCTCTGGTAGCACTGCTTTCATTGTGATCCATAATGTGGTGTGTTGTTTATTCATTTTCATTGAATCTTAGGAAGTCTTTAATTTTATTTGTAAATTATTTATAAAACTAATAGCATTTCCCCTGGGGAAAACAAAGCATGCCTTGGACAAAAAGTTTCAACAGATGATGAAGCCATTAGAGAAATGGTAGATAAAGCCCGGCAATGGTGGCGCATGCCTTTAATCCCAGCATTTGGGAGGCAGAGGCAGATGGATCTCTGTGAGTTCGAGGACAGCCTGGTCTACAAGATCTAGTTCTGGGACCAGCTCCAAAGCTACAGAGAAACCCTGTCTCGAAAAACCAAAAAAATAAAAAAAGAAATGGTAGATGAGACATTAGACATTACCTCACAGATTATTTTACAGAATAAGGAAAAATACAGTTTTACAGTAGAGAGATTATCAGGACACATGGTCTATCTTGACAGCACTTGTGGGACAACCAGACAGTACGTTTTCCATGACGTGTTATGAAGTAAGTGGCATTCTTTGTTTTGTTTATAAAACATGTTTAACCTGTGTAGCGTGAATAATAAAAACCCAAAGACAGATATTGGGGTTCAAGCTGAAGATCAGAAAAGCAAAGCAGCCAACAACTAGAGACCTTTTACCTCTACCGAATCTTCAGACCGAAAGGGCGAGATCCTGTCTCCACGAATCCTCAGACTCCATACTCTTCTGAGTTCTTGTCTCTTCGCCTTTATATTCCTCTCTCTGCTCAGTCATATTGTTCCTGTCTCCACCTCCCTAGTTCTGGGATTAAAAGTTTGTGACTCCCAAACACTGGGATTAAATATATGAACCACCACCACCTGTATCTGTTTCTGGATCCATCTTGTGTAGACCAGAGTAGCCTTGAACTGTGAGAGATCCATCTGCTTCTGTCTTCCAAACCATGGGATTAAAGGTGTGCCACCACTCCCTGGCCTGTATGGCTGACTAGTGTGGCTGCTTTGCCCCCTCTGATCTTCAGTCAAGCTTATTTATTAAAATACAAGTAATATAAGTATAAACCTGAATCTTTCATGGTATTAATTGACTTCCAGCTTACAGGATATACAGGGGTAGTATAGGAAACTACAGACTAAATCCAGTCTAATATCTAACTTTGTATGATCCTTGATCTTAAAAAAATTAAAATAGTTTAAAAGAACAGTTAATAAAAGACAAAAATATGGTAGATGGGAGCTGGAGAGATGGCTCAGAGGTTAAGATCACTCACTAACTGCATTCCAAAGGTCCTGAGTTCAATTCCCAGCAACCACATGGTGGCTCACAACCATCTGTAATGAGATCCTCTTCCTGGCCTGCTGGTGTACATGCAGACAGAACACTGTACACATAATAAAAAAATTAAAATAAAAAATTATAGTGCACATAATAAAAAATTAAAATAAAAAAATTATGGTAGACAAATGAATCAGAATATGTGACAGAATTAATATGTGACCCATCCAACCTAAATGATTTATTTTCTATATTTTCCCAAAAAGTTATCTTGTTTTTGCAGTCTTAGGGATTGAATCTTGGCTGTCATGCATTCAAGTTAAATGTTGTAGCATGGGTTAGACAAACAACTTATTGGCAGACAAATTCAGATATGTCTGTTCTAAATCATAGAGATAATAGAGACAAGAGGAAGGACTTTGTTGTTCAAGATTAAGAAATTTAAAGAGACATTAAAGATAATGAAAGATGTAGATACTAGTTTGAATAAATTAACTTTCAAAGATAAATTGGAGACTTTTGCTTTTAACCAATCTGGAATAGCAAAAATTATATTTACCTTCCAACAGCAAAAATTATTAGAGACAGCATTTTAAGACACTGGGTGTGGGGTAATGCATGATAATCCCCAAGATGGAAAATGAGGGAAAGCCCACAGTTATCAAAAATTGCCTTGATTTTCTGGGCTGTGGTACCAGAGTAAGGATTGAGAGGAGGAGGCCTGGAAAGATGACTCAGCAGTTAAAGAGTGCTGGCTGAATTTCCAGAGCACCCACATGGAAACTTATAATTGTAACTCCCATTCCAGGGAGTGTTACACCCTCTCTGGACCTCCTCTGGCACTAGACATACATGTGTCACCACCATGAGGCAGAGACCCTGTCTGGGTGATGGTGACACACACTTTTAATCCCAGCACTAGGGAGGCAGAGGCAGACAGATGTCTCTGTGAGTTTGAGGCCATCCTGGGTTACAGAGTTCAGGACAGCCAAGGCTACACCAAAAAACCCGTCTTGAAGAAAAAAAAAATCCAGGCACTGGTGGTGCATGCCTTTAATCCCAGCACTTGAAAGGCAGAGGCAGACAGATCTCTGAGTTCAAGGCCAGCATGGTCTACAAAGCAAGTTCCAGGACAGCCAGGGCTGTTCTACAGAGAAAGTCTCTCTTGGAGGGAGGGGAAAAAAAAAAAGAACTGAAGTGCTCTTTGTTTTGTTTTGAGACAGGATTTCTCTATGTAGTCCTTGCTATCCTGAGACTTGCTTTGTAGACCAGGGTACCAGGGTGACCTTGAACTCACAGACTTCTACTTTCCTCTATGTTCAAAACACTGGGATCAAAGGCATGCACCATCATAGCTGGCAAAACCAAAATTCTTAATGCTATGGTTTCAGGACTCGCTTGCATCCTTCTCTGAAGTGTACAAGGACACTTGTGTTGAGATCCCCACCACAAGATGTTCGCGCCTATAATCCCTGAGTTTAGTTAGGTGTTAGAGCCAGGAAGATGAGTTCAAGGGTGTGGTGTTTTGAATGAGAATGATCCCCCGTAGGCTCAGTGTTTGAATACTTGGTCTGCAGTTGGTAGAACTACTTGGGAAGGATTGGGAAGTGTGGCCTTGGTAAAGGAGTTGTGTCACTGAGGTAGGCTGTGACTTTTCAAAAGACTAACTCCTTTCAGGGTGCTTCTCTCTGTCTCATGGTTGTGGATCAAGATGTGAGCCTTCAGTTATCTCTTCACTCCACCATCGTGAGCTCTGACCTTCTGAAACCAAAAGCCAAATTAAATGCTTTCTTTAATAAGCTGCCTTGATTGTGGTATTCTATCACAGCAATAGACAAGTTACTAAGACAGAAGTCATCCATGGCTAAGTAGCAAGTTGGAGAATAGCTTAGGCCACATGAGACCCTGTCTTAAAACAAAACAAAAATGTAAAAAGATCACCATGGGCACACACAGAATGTACCATCAAAGCCCCAAGACATTCTTCTCTTGTGTGCTTTGAATTGCATAGCTATAAGTTTGCCTAAGGGTTAGCACCATATTTTAACTTCAGTAAGTTGGACAAAGCTCCTTAGGTTTTATTCTATAGAACACAGACTGTGATTCTGATTATTAAAACTCAGTGTTCTCTTTCACTTTTAACTTGGTTTCCATCAGTGGGTTATACATTAAAAGATCTTTTTAGAATGTCTGAGTGTTTATGCATCGTTTTTCAAACAGTGCTCTTTATTAGCACAGTTCAAAGAAAATGTCATAAAATAAAAGAGGTTTTGTGGTTGAATGAATCCAGGAAACCTTTAATGTTCTGCCTCTTTCTTGGATATTTTCAGTATATATTATTAGTTTACAAAGAGCTTTTATAAGCCAGCATTTTTTTTTATTATCCCAGAGTTATTTTTCTGTTGCCAATACCCACTAATCTGAACTAGTATTTTTTTTCTAAGCTGTATGGAAAAATAATTAAAAACTGAAAATTAAGTTAATATGTATAAATTATAAAACGATTACCACCTCAAATTAAATAACTTATTACCACAGTAAGCTACCATTTGTGTTGTGAGTATGAGGGAAGAACGTTTAAACTCTAGCCTCAGAAAATTTCAAATAAACAATACTGTATTATTAGCTGTATTTCTTTCTTTTTCTCGCTAACTCATATTTTTTTTATTTATTTATTTATTTATTTATAAATAATACCATTCAAAATTTCCACCTCTTCCCCTCCTCCCATTTCCCTCCCACACCCTCACTCTCCCCCTCCAGTCCTAAGAGAGGGCAGGGTACCCCTGCCCTGTGGGAAGTCCAAGGCCCTCTCCCTCCATCCAGACCTAGGAAGGTGTGCCTCCAAACAGACTAGGATCCCAAAAAGCCAGTACATGCAGTAGAATCAAATCCCAGTGCCATTATCATTGACTTCTCAGTCAGCCCCCATTGTCAGCCACATTCAAAGAGTCCGGTTTGATCATGCTCGTTCACTCCCAGTCCAGCTGGTTGTGGACGTTTATTTGAGACACACAGTTTAATAGGGACAAGATACACACAGGTTACAGTACCGGACAGTGCTCCTCCGAAGACGCAGGCAGACCGACGATCCGCAGAGAGAGAGCTTTCCACGTGGGCCTATCTTTTTATACCTCTTGGGACCTGGTGGTCCAGCCCCGTTAATTAACAGCTAATTGGGGGGGGGCGGAATAATTAACTAATGGTGGGGCGTGGCTATAAGCCGAATAGGCCAAGACCATTCCCCTTCAGCTGGTCTTGGTGAGCTCCCATTAGATCAATCACACTGTCTCAGTGGGTGGACGAGCCTCTCTCAGACCTGACTTCCTTGCTCATCTTCTCCCTCTTTCTGCTCTTCAACTGGACCTTGGGAGCTCAGTCCAGTACTCCCATGTGGGTCTCTGTCTCTATCTCCATCCATCGCCGGATGAAGGTTCTATGGTGATATTCAAGATATTCATCAATGTGGCTATGGGACAAAGCCAGTTCAGGCACTCTCTCCTCCACTGCCCAGGGTCCTAGCTGGGGACATCCCTGTGGACATCTGGGAACCCCTCTAGAGTCAAGCCTCTTGCCAACCCCACAATGCCTCCCTTAATTAAGACACTTCTTCCCTACTCCCATATCTGTCCTTCCTCCATATCAGCCATCCCACTCCCCCAAGCTCTCCCCAATCCTCCCCTTCTCCCTTCTCTCTCCCCTTCTTTCCTTTTCCCCCATCCCACTCCCAACCCCATGCTCCCAACTTCTGCCCTGCGATCTTGTCTGCTTCCAATTTCCAGGAGGATCTATATATGTTTTTCTTTGGGTTTCTTATTATTTAGCTTCTCTAGAATCATGAACTATAGGCTCAATGTCCTTTGTTTATGGCTAGAATCTACTAATGAGTGAGTACATACCATATTCATCTTTTGGGGTCTGGGTTATCTCACTCAGTATAGTATTTTCTATTTCCATCCATTTGCATGCAAAATTCAAGATGTCATTGTTTTTTAACCGCTGAGTAGAACTCTAATGTGTATATGTGCCACACTTTCTTTATCCATTCTTCCACTGAGGGGCACTTAAGTTTTTCCAGGTTCTGGCTATTACAAATAATGCTGCTATAAACATAGTTGCACAAATGCTTTTATAGTATGATTGGGCACTTCTTTGGTATATTCCCAAGAGTGGAATTGCTGGATCCTGACGTAGGTTGACTCTCAGTTTCCTGAGAAACCACCACACTGATTTCCAAAGTGGTTACACAAATTTGCATTCCCACCAGCAGTGGATGAGTGTTCCCCTTACTCCACATCCTCTCCAGCATAGGCTATCATTGGTGGTTTTGATTTTAGCCATTCTGACAGGTGTAAGATGGTATCTCAAAGTTGTTTTGATTTTCATTTAACTGATTGCTAAGGAAGTTGAACATGACTTTAAGTATCTTTGGGCCATTTGAACTTTTTCTGTTGAGAATTCTCTGTTCAGTTCAGTACCCCATTTTTTAATTGAGCTATTCAGAATTTTAATGTCTAGTTTCTTGAGGTTTTTTTTATATATTTTGGAGATCAGGCCTTTGTCTGATGCGGGGTTGGTAAAGATCTTTTTCCATTCAGTAGGTTGCCTTTTTATCTTAATGACAGTGTCCTTTGCTTTACAAAAGCTTCTCAGTTTCAGGAGGTCCCATTGGTATAGGAGGTGCTTCTGCATTTGTATTGCTTTCATTGGTTGAATAAAGAAAACTGCCTTGGCCTTTTGATAGGGCAAAAATCAAGTAGGTAGAGAAGACATGATGGGATGCTGGGAAGAAGGGAAGTGTGGCAGATGCTATGCTTCTCCTGCCCAAGATGGACGCTGGTTAGACTCATGCCAGTAAACCACATCCTCATGGTGAATACAGATTATTAGAAATGGGCTGAATCACCAGGCGGTGGTGGTGCATGCCTTTAATCCCAGCACTCGGGAGGCAGAGGCAGGAGGATCTTTGTGAGTTCGAGACCAGCCTGGTCTACAAGAGCTAGTTCCAGGACAGGCTCCAAAAGCTACAGAGAAATCCTGTCTCGAAAAACCAAAAAAGAAAAAAAAAAGAAAAAAAAGAAATGGGCTGAATCAAGATGTGAGAGTTGGCCAAGAAGAGGGTAGATATAATGGGCCAGGCAATATTTAAATGAATACAGTTTCTGGGTAATTATTTCGGATATAAACTAGCCGCAGCCAGGAGCTGGGCGGCGGGACACAGCCTGCTCCCCCTCATTACCACATCCCATTTATTCATTGTTGCTCTTGTTGTCTGTGCTACTGGAGTTATATGTAGGAAGTGGTCTCCTGTGCCCATGTGTTGCAGACTACTTCCCACTTTGTCTTCTATCAGGTTCAGTGTGGTCAGATTTATACTGAGGTCTTTAATCCATTTGAACTTGAGTTTTGTGCATGGTGATAGATATGGATCTATTTTCATTCTTCTACATGTTGACATCCAGTTATGCTAGCACCATTTGTTAAAGATGCTTCCTTTTTTCCATTGTATAAGTTTAGCTCCTTTGTCAAAAATCAGGTGTTCATAGGTTTGTGGATTAATATCTGGGTCTTCAATTTGATTCCATTGGTCAGCGTCTCTGTTTTTATGCCAGTACCAAGGTATTTTCATTACTGTAGCTCTGTAATAGAGTGTGAAGTCAGGGATGGTAATGCCTCCGGAAGTACTTCTATTGTACAGGATTATTTTGGCTATCCTGGGTTTTTTGTTTTTTCATATAAAGTTGATTATTATTCTCTCAAGGTCTGGGAAGGATTTTATTGGGATTTTGATGGGGATTGCATTGAATCTACAGATTGCCTTTGGTAGAATTGCCAATTTTACTATATTGATCTTACCAATCCAAGAGCATGGGACATCCTTCCATTTTCTGGTGTCCTCTTCAGTTTCTTTCTTCAACGACTTAGAGTTCTTGTCAAATGGATCTTTCACTTCCTTGGTTAGTGTTACCCCAAGGTACTTTATGCTATTTATGGCTATCGTGAAAGGTGATGTTTCTCTGATTTCCCTTTCCGCTTTTTTATTCTTTGTGTATAGGAGGGCTACTGATTTTTTATTTTTTAGTTGATCTTGTATCCTGCCACATCACTGAAGGTATTTATCAGCTGTAGGAGTTCTCTGGTAGAGTTTTTTGGGATCATTTATGTACACTATCATATCATCTGTGAATAGCGAAAGTTTGACTTCTTCCTTTCCAATTCGAATCCCCTTGATCTCCTTATGTTGTCTTATTGCTATTGCTAGAACTTAAAGCACTATATTGAAGAGGTATGGAGAGAGTGGACAGCCTTGTCATGTTCCTGGTTTTAGTGGAATTGCTTTGAGTTTCTCTCCATTTAATTTGATGTTAGCTGTCAGTTTGCTGTATATTGCTTTTACTATGTTTATGTATGAACACTGTATCCCTAATCTCTCCAAGACCTTTATTATAAAGGGATGTTGAATTTTGTCAAATGCTTTATCAGCATCTAATGAAATGATCATATGGCTTTTTTCCTTCAGTTTATTTATATGATGGATTACACTGATAGATTTTCGTATGTTAAATCTATGCTTTGCATCTCTGGGATGAAGCCTACTTGATCATAATGGATAATTTTTTTTTGATGTGTTCTTGGATTCGGTTTGCCAGTATTTTATTGAGAATTTTTTTGTCGATGTTCATGAGTGAGATTGGTCTGTAATTCTCTTTCTTTGTTGAGTCTTTGTATGGTTTTAGTATCAGGGTAACCATTGCTTCATAAAAAGAGTTTGGCAATGACTCTTCTGTTTCTATTATGTGAGACACATTAAGGAGTATAGGTATTAGCTCTTCTTGGAAGTTCTGGTAGGATTCTGCATTAAAACCATCTGCTCCTGGGGTTTTTTTGGTTGGGAGGTTTTTGACAACAGCTTCTATTTCCTCACAACTTATAGATCTAATTAAATTGTTCACCTGGTCTTGATTTAATTTTGGTATATGGTACTTATCTAAAAAAAATGTCTATTTCTTTTACATTTTCCAATTTTGTGGCATACAGGCTTTTGTAGTAAGACCTAATGATTCTATGAATTTTGTGTTTGTGGTTATATCTCCCCTTTTTATTTATGATCTTGTTAATTTGCATGTTCTCTCTCTGCTGTTTGATTAGTTTGGGTAGGGGTTTGTCAGTCTTGGTGATTTTCTCAAAGAACCAGCTCTTTGTTTCATTGATTCTTTGGATTGTTTTCTGTGTTTCTATTTTGATTTCAGCCTTCAGTTTGATTATTTCCAGTCTTCTACTCCTCCTGGGTGAGTCTGCTTCTTTTTTTTTTCTAGAGCTTTCATCTGTGCTGTTAAGTCTCTAATGTGAGCTTTCTCCATTTTCTTTATGTGGACACTTAGAGCTATGAACTTTCCTCTTAGCACTGCTTTCATAGTGTCCATAGGTTTGGGTATATTGTGTCTTTATTTTTGTTGAATTCAAGGAAGACTTTAATTTCTTTATTTCTTCCTTGACCCAGGAGTGGTTCAGAAGTTGATTGTTCAGTTTCTAAGAGTTTGTAGGCTTTCTGGGAGTAGAATTGTTGTTGAATTCTAACTTTACTCCATGATGATCCGATAGTACACAGGTGGTTACTCCAATTTTTTTGTATCTGTGGATGTTTGCTTTGTTACCAATTATGTGATCAATTTTCGAGAAGGTTCCATGAGATGCTGAGAAGAAGGTATATTGTTTCCTGTTTGGGTGGAATGTTTATAGATGTCTTTTAAGTCCATTTGATTCATTACATCTGTTAGATCCCGTATTTCTCTGTTAAGTTTCTGTCTGGTTGACCTGTCCATTGGAGAGAGAGGAGTGTTGAAATCTACTATTAATGTGTGTGGTTTTGATGTGTGCTTCGAGTTGTAGTAATGTTTTTTTTACATATGTGGGAGCTTTTATATTAGGGGCATAAATATTCAGGATTGAGACTTCCTCTTGATGAATTCTTCCTGTTATGAGTATGAAGTGCCCATCTCCATCTCTTCTGATTGGTTTTAGTGTGAAATCAATTTTGTTAGATATTAGTATAGCCACACCCCCTTGTTTCTTAGGTCCATTTGATTGGAAAACCTTTTCCCAACCCTTTACTCTGAGATAATGTCTGTCTTTGAGGTTGAGGTGTGTTTCTTGTAAACAGCAGAATGTTGGATCCTGTTTTTGTATCCATTCTCTTAACCTGTGCCTTTTTATAAGTGAATTGAGTCCATTGATATTAAGTGATATGACCAGTGGTTGCTAATTCCGGTTATTTTTTTTTTATGGTAGTGTTTATGTGTTTCCCTTTTGAGTTGTATTGGTGGAGGGTTGTCAGATATCTGTGCTATTGTAGGTGTTGTTGGATTCCTTGGGTTGAGGTTTTCCTTCTAGTACTTTCTGTAAGGCTGGGTTTGTGGCTACATATTGTTTAAATCTGTTTTTGTCCTGGAATATCTTCTTTTCTCCATTGATGGTGAATGCAAGCTGGCTTTCATGGTTTCCATAGAGAAGTCAGGTGTAATTCTGATAGGTTTACCTTTATATGTTACTTGACCTTTTTCCTTTGCAGCTCTTAATATTCTTTCTTTATTCTGCATGTTTTGATTATTATATGGCGAGGGGATTTTTTTTTGATCCAGTCTATTTGGCGTTCTGTATGCTTCTTC
>JAQHUG010000208.1:385457-432949 GCA_028555095.1 Dicrostonyx torquatus | reverse complement strand
TTATTCTTAGGTTTGGTCTTTTCATGGTGTCCCAGATTTCCTGGATGTTTTGTGTTAAGAATTTGTTGGATTTTCTGTTTTCTTTGATCAATGAGTTTATTTCCTTCAGTGCCTGAGATGCTTTCTTCTATCTTTTGTATTCTGTTGGTTATACTTGCCTCTGTAGTTCCTTTTCCTTTACCCAGATTTTCCCTATCCAGCCACCCCTCGGTTTGTGTTTTCTTTAATTGCCTCCATTTCGGTCTTCAGGTCTTTAACTATTTCCTATACCTGTTTGATTGCTGTTTCTTGGTTTTCTTGGGTATCTTTGAGAGATTTATTCATTTCTTCTAATTTTTTGTTTGTCTTCTCATCCATTTCTTTAAAGGAGTTTTTCACTTCCTGTTTAAGGGCCTCTATTATTTTCATAGTGTTACATTTAAAGTCATTTTCTTCTGCTTTTTCTGGAATAGGGTGTTCAAGTCTTCCTGTTGCATGTTCACTGGATTCTGGTGTTGTCATGTTGCTTTTCACATTGTTGGAGGAATTCTTGCATTGGCGCCTGCCCATCTCTTCCTTCAAATGCAGCCAGGAGAGTCTTGGCATTATGGTCCAGTCTTTGCTGTGACTGACTGTGTACTTGGGGGATTTTCTTGGTCTGCCTTCTTTTAGGAAGGACCCTGCAGCACTGGAGCTGGCTTTGCTGGTGGATCTAAGGACCCCACAGATGGAAAGGAGTGCTTGGGGGCAAGATGGGATAGGGTAATTAGAGAAAGCCAGTAGCCTGGGAGACACCCTGCTGAATGGCCAGAAACATTTAGGGAAATGGAGGGGGCCTGTACTCTGTTCCTTGGACCAGCCAGCCAGGGGGGCACACTCTTACCCCTCTGGATGGATCTCCTCAGTGCAGGAGCAGGGTCATGTGGAACAAAGAAGCCCCTCCAGCAGTAGCTGGAGGGGCCCTGTACTCGGTTCCCAGACTGGCTTACTGGCCGGGCGGGCACACATTTACCCCTCTGGATGGATCTCCTCAGTACCTTAGCTGTATTTCTTAAACAGCAGCAACAGAACACACTCCTGGAATACTAGCTAAATGTCAAGTGGACTGAACTAAAAGCAAGAGTATAGGTTGGTTAATGTTAGTACGTGAGAGGAAAGCTAAAACCCTTCTTAAAGGAATGAGATAAACCCTCGAAAGGGACTGATGATGGTCTGCTGTTTGCTGAAGGACAGGTGGATTTTGGAATGTGGAACAGGCTTCCATCACTCCTTGCCAACAGGAGGAGGATTCCTCACAGGAGTCTTGTGCTCAAAGGTTTACAAAGCCTTTGTTTCTATGAACAGGACTCAGGTAGAAAAGTAAATATTGTTCTCTTTTTACAAAAGAGGAACCTCTTGCCCCAAATCTCATGGCATGACTCATGTTGTAAAGCCAGTGTATCTGGGGCTTGGGCTTCAGCCTCCAAGGCCAGGACTCATGCCCACATTACATTTATATTGTGGGCTTATTTTTTGGAAGTAGATACTTCTCTTACTCTCTTCTTCCTAAGAAGTGCATTTCACTTCTAAGTTTTATTGTCTTTACTGTGTCCCAGAGTAAGTGAACATTTCGCATTGTCTAAGTGTAACAGCTCTAGGCTCCTTTTGGTCTGAGAATTTCACAATCTTTGGACTTGAGTATGTTTGAAATCTGCCCCCCCACACACACTCCCTCTCCCTCCCTCTCCTTTTTTGGCTTTGGGTTTCACAGATTCAACAAATATTTACTAAGGACAGGCACCAACTACAGGTAAGACATCAGGAAGAACCAACCAGATAAATTCAGAAACTCGAACAGGCTGCAGAAAAACTGACCCAGGTGTTGTCAACATGTCATTGGCACAGAAAGGGAATGAACTCAATCAATACCTAAAAAGACTGGACATATCGCAGGATGAGGGGTAGGAAGCTGATACGTAAACCCAACTAGAAAGGATTTATCAGGGCTGGAGAGATGGCTCAGTGGTTAAGAGCACTGCCTGTTCTTCCAAAGGTCCTGAGTTCAATTCCCAGCAACCATGTGTTGGCTCACAACCATCTATAATGAGATCTGGTGCCCTCTTCTGGCCTGCAGGCATACACACAGACAGAATATTGCATAAATATTGAATAAATAAATCTTTAATAAAAAAAGGATTTATCATATTTTGTCCTAACATTTTATTCTCTAAATGTTTAAATAAATCTGCTGTGGTGTTAAACACTCAAATAATCCCAGTACTTAGAAGGCTAAGGCCAGAGAATCAGTAGTTTGAGATTTGGGCTAGAGACTGTCTCAACAAGCAAAAAAAGAAAAAAAAATAAAATAAAACATAACAGAATTCTTCAGTGGACTCCATATAGACACTTCTTGTATTTTATAGCTAGCCTGTCATTTATATTGTACATCTAGCCATTCAAATAGTCATCCTCAACCCCATCATATTTTTTAATACAATTATGTAAATTGATGACTTCACTAGTAAATACTTAGAGGCAGGCTTTGAGTTCAGCATTTGTTTAGAGTTTCCTTTTGTTTGTTTGTTTCACTTTGTGTTCCAGCCACATAATAGATGCTTATTAAATGCCCGTTGGATATGAGGGAAGAGACAGGGACCTGTGCATTTATGACAGTGGTAAAAGTCAGTGTTGTTTGAGATGATTTGATACTTGCTGTCTTGGCAGTCTCAAAATAAAATTCCTGTCATAGCTTCCCTTTTGGTAGAACATCCCATTAGCAGAGGGGGCACATTCCATTCTGAGAAGCCAGGAAGACAGTCTTAGGAAAGGAGGCCATACTGGCCCTGATCTTCCTGCTTCAGCCTCCTGAGCATATAATTGCAGATGTGATATAGCTCAGCTAAATAGAGTTGAGGGAATTAAAGTAAATTTTGGGGGTTTTGGCTCAGGTATCTCATGCTGTTGTCATTACAGCCTTGTTACTTTCAGACTGATGGATGAGATGGTGAATCAGCAGTTTTTGCCTGACCAGGCCTACCCATTTCCCAAGGTCATCTCAGTTCTGCTCCTACAGGAAGGCTTCCCTGGCCTTTCTAGCACACAATGTGATTGTTTCATTTTCTGACCTCATTATTTACTTAGCTCCAATAATACAATGTCTTGAGACATTTTGTTTTCTTTTTTTTTAAGCTAACCTTTTATTATTTTATTATAAACAATTATAAAAGAAATACAACTCAGGTAATTTAAAAGTAACATCATGTTTCTGACTTCTAGATGAAGATAATCACCAAAAAAATGTAGTGTCATATAAATATGTCTGTACTTTTTTTTTTAAGCCCAAAACCATATACAATATTAGAGTTTTTGAGGAAGAAACTTGCCGTGTATTCCGGGCTAGCCTGGAACTCAGACCTGTCGCCTCAGACTCAAGATTTCCCTATTTCAGGCTTTTGCATGCTGGGTTTATAGCACCAAGCCTGGCCTTAAAATTACATAAACTGTAATAATGTATTACACCTTTCTAGTTCAGTAATTTTTTATATAGAAATTCAAATTTCATTCATCTTTCTTCCACACGACCTCAAAAGATGCCTTTTCTAATTTGCTTACAAATCAGCTTCCTGTCTTAACTCTGCATTATGTCTGGTCACTCGGGTGTTAATCAGGTTCATTCTTTTTCTGTTCTTATGTTAAATTGAAAAAACTGGGCCAGTTTCCTGTAGACAACTCCAGCTTTTGCATTTGCCTAGATGTGTCCTCATACTGAACGCAGGCTCATTCTTCTATTTCTTGGTTCTTTTTGTTAACTAGAGATTGTACATAAAGGTTTAATGGATTTGGGCTAAATATTTCTGGCTAAAAGATGTGTACTTCTAATGCACAAAGTATCAGATGACAAGTAGCTGGCTTTCTCCCTCAGGCTGAGATTAGCCCCTGAACTATGATGGTATGACACCCTCCATTGTTTCATTTTTCCTGTTGGATAAAATTGGTAATTGATAAAGTGTTTAGACATTAGCTTTTGGAAAGTTCTCCTAAAATTAGAATAACTGTTTCACATGGTTTCGGTCTATATATCTTGTGCTCGAGTGTTAGAAAATGAGCCAATATTTGTTGTAGGCTAATGGGAATTATGCTTTATCTGTAAGAATGAAATTGGGAAAATCACAACATAATAGGTGAGATCTGCCATCAGGAGAAAGGACAAACTAAAAATTACCTTTTAATGAAGAACAGATCTGTGAGCCTGCATATGCAATCAAGGTTATTTGAGAGTAACTCAGGAAGGCAAGACTGGACATATTTTTAACTCAAATTATGATACTAAAATTAACTGAACACAAAGGGTCTTTTGAGTCTGTCTGGCACTGGCTCTTCCTTCCCAAATGGAGCACCGGCTTTAACAGAGACACCTGGCTAGCTGATTTCTGACAAGGGCAGAACATGTTACTTCCTGACCCTTTTGGGAGGTAAGATCTTCGAGATGCTCTGAAGCTCCGTTATTAGAATTTGGCTTCACTCACCAATTCCTCTCAAAGGGATGTAGGCTCAACAAACTTTTTATTTATTATTTTTTAGCTCACCTTTACAAAAGGTCAGGGATTAGCCTCTGCTTTTAACTAAGCCTTCTGCTTGAGGTTTCACAACAAGGAAGTCAAGGCTCTCATCTAGAGCTCAAGGCCTTCAAAGCTCTTAGCCAGTTCTTACCCCTACCTCTGCATAGCTCACACCCTTGCCTCTCAGAGGCTGCTCCTGAGGCACAGGCAGTTCACAACACAGCTGTTGGCTTCCTCACGCCAGCAAGAGCAGGGTTCTGTGCCATTTCCAGCACCTCAATTTCATCTAGCAGTGTTTATTTAGATTACTGTCTTGTCTTCCCAACTGTGTCAGCAGTGTGTGAGTCCCAGAGTTCTTACCGTAACTGTGCTGTGCACAGGATATGTACTCTCAGCTGGGTTGTCTCTGTTGTTACTGCTGCCTGATTATAGAGTAACAGAAGAAAAAGTGTTGTATGCCTCCCATGTACCCTGTACTGTGCTACATGCTACCTCTTTTGATCCCCATATCAGCCCTGTATGATATGAAGTCACCTCGTTTCTTCGCAGTGAAATGGATGTGTCTCACAGATGCTAAATGTATTGGGGTAGAGTTAACCTGAAGGTCAGAAAAGCAAAGCAGCTTTTCTCACTGGTTCTTACATCTCCCTCAGTCTGAAGTGGCGATTCTGCCTCCAGGTATCTCAGAATGAGACTGTTTCCTCCTGTTTTATGTTCCTCTCTAGTGCTGGGATTAAAGGCATGTACCACTACTTCCTGGTTTCTATGGCAAACTAGTGTGGCTACTGGGATTAAAGATGTGTTTCACACTGCGTGGTGTGTAAGGCTCACCAGGGTGGCTGTTTTACTCTCTGATCTTCAGGCAAGCTTTATTTATTAAAATACAAATAAAATATCACTACAGAAAATAGTATATAATGTGCTGTACTTCTTTTTTAATTTATGTTTTTAAAAAACAAATCTTTTGCCGGGCGGTGGTGGCACACGCCTTTAATCCCAGCACTCGGGAGGCAGAGACAGGCGGATCTTTGTGAGTTCGAGACCAGCCTGGTCTACAAGAGCTAGTTCCAGCACAGGCTCCAAAGCCACAGAGAAACCCTGTCTTGCAAAACCAAAAAAACAAAAAAAAAAAAACAATCTTTTCTCATTTTACATACCAATCCCTCCCCTCCTGCTCCCTCCATCTTACCCCCACCCCACATCCACTCCTCAGAGAGGATAAGGCTTCCAATGGGAAGTCAACAAAGTCTAGCACATTGCTTTGACTCAGGACCAAGGCCCTCCCTACTACATCTAGGCTGAACAAGGTATCCCTCCAAAGAGAATGAGTTCCAAAAAGTCAGTACAAGCAGTAGGGATTAATCCTGGTCTCAACTGCCCCACAGTCTGCCCCAACCATACAACTGTTACCCACATTCAGAGGACCTAATTTGGCCCTATATTGGTTCCTCCGTTGTCAAGACAGGAGTCGGTGAGTTCCCATTAGCTCAGGTAAGCTGTTTCAGTGGCTATCTCCATCATGGTCTTGACCCCTTTGCTCACATTACCACTCTTCCCTCTCTTCGACTGGACTTTGGAAGCTCAGCCCAGTGCTCCGCTGTGGATCTCCTCTTCTGGTTCCATCAGTTGCTGGATGAAGGTTCTATGATGACAGTTAAGATAGTCATCAATTGGGCTGGAGAGATGGCTCAGAGGTTAAGAGCATTGCCTGCTCTTCCAAAGGTCCTGAGTTCAATTCCCAGCAACCACATGGTGGCTCACAACCATCTGTAATGAGATCTGGTGCCCTCTTCTGGCCTGCAGACATATACACAGAATATTGTATACATAATAAATAAATAAATAAGTAAATATTTTTTAAAAAAGATAGTCATCAATCTGATTACTAGGCAAGGCCAGTTCAGGCACCCTCTCCACTATTGTTTAGGGTCTTAGCTGGGGTCATCCTTCTGGATTCCTGGGAATTTACCTAGTACCAGGTTTCTCACTAGCCCCATAATCGCTCCCACAATTAAGATATCTCTTTCCTTGCTCTCCCTCTCTGTCCTTCCCCCATCTCAACCATTCCATTTTCTCAAGTTCTTCTCCCCTTTCCCCTTCCCTCTTCCTCCTTTCCTCCCAATTTTCTCAGGAGATCTTGTCTATTTCCCCTTCCCAGGAGGATCCATATATGTTTCTCTTAGGGGTCTCCTTGTTACCTTGCTTCTCTGGGGTAGTGGGCTATAGGCTCGTTATCCTTTGCTTTATGTCTAATTTCCACTTATGAGTGAGTACATACTATGTTCATCTTTATGGATCTGGGTTTTACCTCATTCAGGATGGTTTTTTCTAGTTCCATCTATTTGCATGCAAATTTCAAGATGTCATTGTTTTTTTACCATTGAGTAGTATTCCATTGTGTAAATATACCACATTTTCTTTATCCATTCTTCGATTGAAGGGCATCTAGGTTTTTTCCAGGTTCTGGCTATTACAAATAATGCTGCTGTGAACATAGTTGAACAAATGTCCTTGTGTTATGATTAAGCATCCTTTGGGTATATTCCCAAGAGTCATATTGCTGGGTCTTGAGGTAGGTTAATTCTCAATTTTCTGAGAAACAGCCATACTGATTTCCATAGTGGCTGTACAAGTTTGCACTCCCACCAGCAATGGAGGAGTGTTCTCCTTACCCCAAATCCTCTCCAGCATAAGCTGTTATCTGTGTTTTTGACATTCTGACAGGTGTAAGACAGAAACTCAGAGTTGTTTTGATTTGCATTTTCCTGATGGCTAAGGATGTTGAACATTTTCTTAAGTTTCTTTCAACCATTTGAGAGTCTTTCATTGAGAATTCTATGTTTAGATCTGTACCCCACTTTTTAATTGGATTATTTGGTATTTTGATGTCTAGTTTCTTGAATTCTATATATATTGTGGAGATCAGCCCTCTGTCTGATGTGGGGTTGGTGAAGATTTTTTCCCATTCTGTAGGCTGTCGTTGTGTCTTATTGACTGTGTCTTTTGCTTTACAGAAACTTCTCAGTTTCAGAACACTTATTTATTGTTGCTTTTAGTGTCCATGCTAATGGTGCTATATTTAGGAAGTAGTCAACTGTTCCCATGCATTCAAGGCTTCTTCCCACTTTCTCTTCTATGAAGTTCAGTGTGGCTGGATTTGTATTGAGTGAGGTCTTTGATCCATTTGGACTTGAGTTTTGTGGATAGGAATAGATATGTTTCTATTTATATTCTTCTACATGTCAACATCCAGTTATTGCCAGCATCATTTGTTGAAGATGCTTTCTTTTTTCCATTTTATAATTTTAACTTCTTTGTCAAAAATCAGGTGTTCATAGGTGTGTGGATTAATATCCAGGTCTTTGATTCGATTATATTGGTCCACCTGTCTGTTTTTATCCCAATACCAAGCTGTTTTCATTACTGTAGCTTTATAATAGAGCTTGGTATCAGGGATGGTGATGCCTCTGAAAGTTGCTTTATTATACAGAATTGTTTTGGCTATCCTGAGTTTTTTGTTTTTCCATATGAATTTGAGTTCTTTCAAGGTCTGTGAAGATTGGGATTTTGATGGGGATTGCACTGAATATAGATTGCTTTTGATAAGATTGCCATTTTTACTATGTTGATTCTACGTATCCAAGAGCATGTGAGATCTATTTTCTTATATCTTCTTCAATTTCTTTCTTCAAAGACTTAAAGTTCTTGTCATGAGAGTCTTTCACTTCTGCTAAATGTATTATTCAGGGTCACCATACAGTCTCTGAGCCGAGCTTTCACATCAAAGATGGCTGACCCTGAAACTCTCCCCTTACATCTTGACTAAATAACTTACTGTAAACAAAACTCTGAGGACTATCTTTGCACTAAAATATTTTTAATGAAACCTTGTTAAAACTGTGTAATCCAGGGGCTGGAGAGATAGCTCAGTGGTTAAGAGCACTGAGTGCTCTTCCGACGGATCCAAGTTCAATTCCCAGTACCTACGTGGCAGTTCATAACTGTCTGTAATTTCAGTTCTTGGAGATCTGACACCCTCATTCAGACAGACATGCAGGAAAAACAACAATGTACATGAAATAAAAAGAAAAGTTTAAAAACTGTAATATAGAGGAGAGACATAAAATATGGACAAACATTTTAACAAAACATTACAGTTAAGACAGCCATGTAATCACACAGGAAATAGACTGACATCAGCCCAGTTAAGTCTCTACCAGCACAGCCTTCTTTCTTTTTATGGGATCTCTCTCTTCTGCCCTACAGTAACCTAACGATTCCTTTTCTTGCTTTCCAAGTGAGTCTTACCTGCTAAGTATGTATCCATAAACAATGTCATTTTGTTTGCCTAATATGGAATTTTACATAAGCAAAATCACACAGTACAAGTTATTTTGTGGTTTCTTTCACTTACCATCTTGTTTTTATAATTTACCTTAATTCACATTAATACATAAAATGTATTGCTTTGGTTTATTACATTCCACTGTATGCACTTTAACATTTTCTTTAATATGCTGGTTGTAGTGGTATGATCTGGCTATTAGATAATATGCTGTAGTGTAAACAAGTCTTTCCGTGTTTTGCACACATTTCTGTAGGATGGACCTTAGGGTTTTGCTAAGTATATAAATCATTCTCTAATTATTTCCTGAGGATCAATTCCTAGCAATAAAATTAATGGATCAGATAAATGTAACTATGTAAGGTGATTTGAGGATCTCTTTGAACTTTGTTAACAAGAGAGTCTTTACTCAACTTTAAAACATCAAGATCTTCTGTAACCCAGGCTAGCTTGGAACTCACCTTGTAGCCAAAGCTGATCTTAACTTTTATTCTTCCTGCTTAACCTCCTGAGTGCTGGCATCATAGGTATGTTCCATCACACTTAGTTTCTAATTAAATTAGAAACAGTGTAAAACAGTTGGCAGAAGCAAGCTGTAGATTAGTATGTTGTTTCTTTGCACTGGGAGACATTGACTTTATATTTTTCTGTAAATTTATTTCATGTTGCTTAAAGCCTATTCTTTTAGGTATATATAGTAATGATGGCTAATCACCTAGGCAGAATGTTTGGAGAATCTCATTACCTAGAGCTATCATATAAAATGCACTATGTTATATTCATTGCTTGAGGACTTGATTTCCTCTATTTGAACAGTGTTTGCATTGAATGCTCTAACTTACTGTTTTCTTTATCAGGTATGGTGTGCAGTGTCTGGGTTATGTGTTTCTCATTCTGCTCTGAATGAGAGCTGCATCTTACTCAGGCCCTGGCACACCATTCTCTTGCTGTTCAGTACTCTATGTTGGGTACTGTTGGTGCTGCATTTGTTCTTGAATGTGTTTACACTCTGCTCTAGTATGTTAGACTTATTGCTTAATGCTTGCTTTGATTTATAGAATGTCTTTTAACATAGGAGATAGCAGTTTGTTTGGAAGTAATTCTTGAGGATGTGTAGTATTTACTCTGGCATTTAAATGAGCCCTGATCTGGAGCCTTCAAATTTTAATTTCTGTCGTTTTAAGATTCCTTGAGAATATTCAGGCTTATAAGCTATGGTTCATTAATATTCTCTGTCATGGTATCTGAGAAAGACAGAGAAATTGACTGGCAAAAAGAAAGCAGAGCTAAGACTTAATAGAAGTGTTTTAGCAGCGAGACAGCACTTTATATCTGAAAGCATTTGAAGACATTAACTGACTGGCTTGCCTGCCAACATCTTCATATGAAATGGGTTTTCATTTTATATATAATAACTGAGAAAATGGGGGCTGGAGAGGTAGCTCAGAGGTTAAGAACACTGACTGCTCTTCCAGAGGGTCCTGAGTTCAATTCCCAGCAACCACATGGTGGCTCACCTGATGTGCATGCAGAACACTGTATATGTAATAAATAAGTTAATCTTTAAAAAGCTGAAAAATGAAATGTGCATTTACGTTCTTAATTATTTCTGAGAAGTTCATGTGGAAACAACTTTATTTGAAATCATGAAGAATTTTTTGTAGCCTATTTTACACAATATATTTCTACTTTGAAAAAAAGTTTCTCCATCTTAACTGTGTGGTTTTTATTTGTTTGTTTGTTTGTTTATTTTAGCGTTTCTCTGTGTAATTGCTCTGACTGTCCTGAAACTTTTTCTGTACACCAGGCTGGTCTCAAACTCACAGAGATGTGCCTGCCTCGGCTTCCCAGGTGCTGAGACAAAGGTGTGAGCCACCACACCTGGAAACTGTGTTTTAATAGACTCATCCTTAGACCTTTCACTTTTCTCAGAAAACAGCTGAATGAACATCAAAGGTATTGGTTTCATTTCCACAAAACAAATCTATGAGGAAGTTTCTATCCTTGTAGAGAAGAGGAAAGCAGGCAGGTGCTGGTGCAGCACAGAGCAGCCCTTGTTCTGGAAGGGCGCTCTGCAGTTCATTTGGCCCTAGTTTTGAAGACTCGAGACAACTGTGGCTGATTGCTTCGTGTGTGCTCTTGTTCACCCACAGAACCAGCAACAGAGCTAGGAGTAGATTCCGGTGACAGGTGATCCCGGCCAGTGCTTATTTCCCGTCAACACACGCTCATATGCTCTTGGTGCTGAGAGACTGAGAGATCCATGACTACTACTTTTCTCCCCAGCTAGAGAAAGCACTAGTGGCCATTTTGATGTTACCCTCGCCACTATTTTTTTTTTTTTTAGGTAAGAGTTGTTTTATTACCTTATCAGTAATAATAAATGACTTGCAAAATATCTCAGAGTTGACTGTGACCAGATTATTTCAACAATCTGCTTCTTCTGCCTGCTTAACAATGTTTGTTTTTCATTATTGGTTTTCTTTAAATCATTTTTTTGGCAACTGACTCGTGAGCTTCTGAATACTGGCGGGTCATAGAATAATCGGTGATACCTTTTTTTTTTTTTTGCAAAGTTTATAAATAATGCTGTTTGAGAGGGAATGCCCCTTTATTATATTAGGGAAATTACTTAAACCTCTTTCAAGATCATCTAAATAGAAGGTTAATTAATTTAACAAGTATTTGAAAAACATAATGGTACCTAGTGTACTTGATAAGTAACAATTCAACTTGAATCTAGAGAGCCATGTAAAAAGCTATCAGTAGGTACTTCATTATATTCAGACCTGGGGATGGGACAGTGCTCATACACATCTGTGCAGGTGGGAGCTAGATTCAGTTACCAGCCGCCCTGTTTTGTGGTTTTTGAAGCAGGACTTTCCACTGACCTGGAATTTGCCAAGTTGCCTAGGTTGGCTAGCTGTCAAACCTCCAGGTGTACACTCATTCCCCCCTCTCCAGTACTGGAGCCACAGAGATGTGCTGCCATGCCTAGCACATCTTTTAGGTTTTTTTATATGAGTGTTTAGTGTGTGTGACTGTACACCATGTATGTACAGTGCCCTTAAAGGTTGAAGAAGGTGTGTGAGTCCGCTGAAACTGGAGTTGAAAACAGCCATGAGCCATTGTATGGGTTCTGGGAATCAAACCTGGTTCCTTTGCAAGAGCAAAAAGTGCTCTTAACCACTGAGCATCTCTACACACACACACACACGTACACACACGCACACACACGCACACACATGCACACAGACACACACGCCTTTTTAATGTGGGTTCTGAGATTCTAACAAGTCTTCCTACTTGCAAGGCAAGCTCTTTACTGATCGTGCTCTCTCTCCAGCCCTGAAGAACATTTTTTTCAAATGTGAATTGAGTGGTGGAAACAAGAATTGCTGCTAAGGCTTCCTGAAAGATGTTTAGGTGGGTGTGATGGTGCCTGCCTTATCTTTTAGCTCTCAGGAGGCAGAGGCAGGCGGATCTCTGAATTGAAGGCCAGCCAAGGCCTACACACAGAGACTTTGTCTCCTGGAAAAAGAAGCAGCAGCAGCTTGAATTTAAGTTGCCAAACAGTAGGTAGCACACAGGTGGCAGAATCTGATTTAGAGTGAGGAGTCTTTCCGCTCTACACCCTCCACTGGGTGTTTAGGCAAGCTCACCAGATTCTTTATTTCTGCATACTATCTGTATCACCTCCCAGTGACTTCCCAGTAAATAGTTCTATAGCCAGTGTTAAAAGCCTACAGGCTAATCCTTGCTAGTTACTACTGTTTCTGTGACAACTGTCAGACCCATAGTCTGTGTAAGGCAAGAAGTAGTTTCATCGATGAATACCCGGTGTTACTGGTAGAACACTACACTGGGGATTTTAGCAGGCTGCTTGGCTGCTGTATCCAAAATTTAAACTTTTTCCACATTGCATGTTTGAATATTTTAGGAGAAAAGACTTCTTTAAAAAGAGTCTCTCCATGGGTTTTCCCCCTGTAAGACAATAACACTGTTTAAATTCTGATTATTTTATATAAAATGGATATAACAGATATGGCAAAAGCTTCAGATCTAATTTGTATAGAGTTTTGTGATGGTTGATAACTAGAAGCAGAGGTTCAAGGGGGGATTTTACATAAGTAATGGGAAGGATTTGATGATAAAATATTTAATATTTATGAAGCATGGAGATTTTATTCTTTGTTTTTCCCTATTGTAGACAATTTTAAGTTGGAAGTAAGTTCATACACAGTTGTTTTCTCTGTGTACAATAAATGTGCCTTCTCTGGGCCTGTCACAGTTCTGAGGCCTGGCATTGTGGAATGCAAAGCAAAGGCCCTGACCTTTTGGAACTTAGTCAAGGGCAGACAGAGACATCAGTTCAATTAAAAATTGTATGTAAGGTGTGGTAAATAATAGCATGAATTTAGTACATTTTAGGTTTTGTTGTGGTTTGGTTTGGTTTTATTTATTTATTTTTTGTTTGTTTGTTTTTGTTTTTCGAGACAGGGTTTCCTCTGTGGCTTTGGAGTCTGTCCTGAAACTAGCTCTTGTAGACCAGGCTGGTCTCGAACTCACAGAGATCCACCTGCTTCGGCCTCCCAAGTGCTGGGATTAAAGGCATGCACCATAATTTAGTACATTTTGTTACAAAGTATCTTAGACCAATTAATTAATAAGGGACAGAAGTTTATTTGGATCATAGTCCTGGAGCTGGGAAGTCCAAAAACACAGGGTCAGCATCTGCTCAGCCTCTACAAGGATTCTTGGCAACCTTGTAACATGGAAGATATCACAGGGCAGTTTTGTGAGCTCTGGTCTCTGTCTCTCTCTCTCTCTCTCATAACAATTGGACAAGGCACCAATGTATGAGTACAACAGAATATCATTAGAAATCATTTCACTGGTGTGTGAGTGTGTGTGTGTGTGTTCTCTCTTTTAGTTGGTCATATTTGATTCTAACCCTAGGTCTCTATCCAATCTCTGGTCCTGGCTTCCAGGCAATGTCAAACATGGGCTCCCTCTCATGGAGTGGGCCTCTAGTTAAAGCAGACATTGTTTGGCCATTCCAAGGTCTGCACCACCATTGCCTCAGTACATCTTGCAGGCAAGGCAAATTGTAAGTCAAAGGTTTTGAGGCTGGGATGATATCCAGATTCCTCTTTCAGTAGTGTACAGAGTACCTTCCCACACCAAAGAGACTACATAAGGGGTGAAGGCTCCATACGGGCACCAGCTTGATCTCTTTACAGTCAATGAACTATGTGGATATTGCCCTTGGCAGTGCCTCCATGTGGCTATTTTCCTTGGCAATATCCCCCTTCAGTTTGCCGGTTGCAGGGGGAGGCAATCCTCTGTCTTGTCATCAGCCTGGATTATTTGGGGATCTCCATTGGCCCCCTCAGCCAACAACTCAACCGAATACAGCTCAGTCCTTTATTGGAAGCCTTGCCTGGCTACAAGAAATGGCCACTTCTGACTCCATAGCCTCCATTACTAGGAGTCCTCACTACGGTCATCTTTATACATTCCAGGAAGTTTCCGCATCACCCTCAAATGGCCCCCAATTGCAGCTATCTCTCCATGTACTCTTTTCCTCCGTCCCTCTCCTCCTGATTGCTCTTGTTCCTATCCCAGCCTGTCCTCAGTCCACCTGCAAGTTCTATTTCCCCTTCCCAAGGAGATCCATGTGTCCCCACTAGAGCCCTTCTCTTTACCTAACTTCTCAGGATCTGTAAATTGTACCTTGATGATCATTTACTTAACAGCTAATACCTACTTAGAAATGCATACATACCATGTTTGTCTTTCTGGGCCTGGGTTACCTCACTCGGGATACTGTTTTTCTAGTTGCATCCATTTGCCTACAAATTTTATGATGTCATTATTTTTAACAACTGAGTAATACTTCATTGCGTAAATGCACCAAATTTTCTTTATCCTTTCTTTGTTTGAGGGACGTCTAGATTGTTGCCAGTTTCTGGCTATTATTAGTAAAGCCATGATGAACATAGTTGAGCAAGTATCATAGGATGGAGCATCCTTTGGGTATGTGTCCAAGAGGGTATAGCTGGGTCTTGAGGTAGATCAATTCTCAATTTTCTTAGAAACTGCTATATTGATTTCTATAGTTGCACTCCCACCAGCAGTGGAGGAGTGTTCCCCTTGCTCCACATCCTTTCCAGCATAAGCTGTCACTTGTGTTTAGTCATTTTGATTCCCTGATGACTAAGGATGTTGAACATTTCTCTGTTTCTCAGCCATTTGAAATTCCTCTGTTGAGAATTCTGTTTTAGGTCTGTAACCCATTTTTAACTGGATTATTTGGTTTTTTGATACCTATTTTCTTGAGTTCTTTATATATTTTGGATATTAGCCCTCTGTCAGATGTGGAGTTGGTGAAAATCTTTTCCCATTCTGTAGGCTGCAGTTTTGTCCTATTGACAGTGTCCTCAACCTCACAGAAGCTTTTTCATGAGGTCCCATTTATTAATTTTTTTCTTAGTGCCTGCACTATTGGTGTTCTGTTCAGAAAATCATCTCCTGTGCCAATGTGTTCCTGGTTGCTGCTCACTTTCTCTTCTCTCAGGTTCAGTGTGGTTGGTTTTATGTTGAGGTCTTTGATCCACTTGGACTTGAGTTTTCTTCAGGGTGATTAATATGGATTTGTTTGCATTCCAAATAGCTGATATAAAGTTAGACCTTTTGTTCAAAGGAGAATTAAGGCCAGTACTCCTTAAATTATTCTACAAAATAAAAGAAGGAACTTTGCCCAATTCATTTTATGAGGCCACAGAGGCATCGGGCGCCTTAACCCGGCGTTCGGTTCATCCTGCAGCACCACTTCTGCTTACCAAAAGTGGCCCACTAGGCACTCGCATTCCACGCGGCCCGGCTCCACGCCAGCGAGCCGGGCTTCTTACCCATTTAAAGTTTGAGAATAGGTTGAGATCGTTTCGGCCCCAAGACCTCTAATCATTCGCTTTACCGGATAAAACTGTGTTCTGCGAGAGCGCCAGCTATCCTGAAGGAAGGAACCAGCTACTAGATGGTTCAATTAGTCTTTCGCCCCTATACCCAGGTCGGACGACCGATTTGCACGTCAGGACCGCTACGGACCTCCACCAGAGTTTCCTCTGGCTTCGCCCTGCCCAGGCATAGTTCACCATCTGATAGCCAAGCCACATAGAGACTCAACAAAGGAAAAATTATATACCATCTGAATAGTGGTGGCACATGTCTTTAATTGCAGCGCTTGGAAGGCAGAGGCAGGCAGATTCCTGTGAGTCTGAGGCCAGCGTGCTCTACAGAGTGAGTACCAGGACAGCCAGGGCTGCTATCCAGAGAAACCCTGTCTCAAAAAACAAAAAGAATTACAGTTCATTTTCCCTCAATGTTCATGAAGCAAAACTACTCAATAAAATACTTGTTAGCCAAATCTAAGAACACATCAAAAATAAAGCCCACCATAATCAAGTAGGCTTCAACCCAGAAATACAGAGATGGTTCAACATACAAAAACCAATGAAATCCACCATATGAACACACTGAAAGAAAAGAAAACACACATGATCATCTCATTAGATGTAGAAAGGGCCTTTGAGGGGCTGGAGAGATAGCTCAGTGGTTAAGAGCACTGCCTGCTCTTCCAAAGGTCCTGAGTTCAATTCCCGGCAACCACATGATGGCTCACAACCATCTGTAATGAGGTCTGGTGCCCTCTCCTGGCCTGCAAACATACATACACACAGACAGAATATTGTATATATAATAAATAAATAAATATTTTTTTAAAAAAAGAAAGAAAGAAAGGGCCTTTGACAAAGTCCAACACCTCTTCATGATAAAAGTCCTGGAGAGACTGTAGATACAAGGGACATACCTAGACTTAATAAAGGCAATTTATAGCTTATAGATAGCCAACATCAGTTTAAATGGAGAAAAATGCAAAGAAGTTATTAAAACCAGTAACAAGACAAGGTTGTTGTCATCTCTCTCCATATCTATTCAATATAGTACTTGAAGTTTTAACTAGAGTAAGACAACTGAAGGAGATCAAAGGGATGCAAATTGGAAAGGAAGAAGTCAAAACTATCACTATTTCCAGGTGACATGATAATATACATAAGTGATCGTAAAAAGTCCACCAGGGAATGACTACAGCTGATAAACGCTTTAAGTGAAAGTAACTGGATACAAGATTAACAACAAAAAATCAGTAGCCCTCCTATATATACAATTGACAAATGGACTGAGAAAGAAATCAGGGAAACACACCTTTCACAGTAGCCTCAAATAATATAAAATATCTTGGGGTAACTCTAACCAAGCAAGTGAAAGACCTGTATGATAAAAACTTCCAAGTCTTGAAGAAAAACTGAAGATACCAGAAGATGGAAAGATCTTCCATGCTCATAGATTGGTAGGATTAACATAGTAAATATGGTCGGTCATCCTACCTAAAGCAAGCTACAGATTCAATGCAATCGCCATCAAAATTCCAACAATTCTTTGCAGACCTTGAAAGGACAATACTCAAGTTCATATGGAAAAACACAAAGGCCAGGGTGTTAGCCTGAGCAACACAAGAACTGCTAGAGGTATCACCATCCCTGATTTCAAATTGTAGTTCAGGGCTATAGTAATGAAAACCTCATGCATGGTATTGGCTTAAAAACAGACACATTGATCAATAGAATTGAATTGAAGAACCAGACAATACCCACTGGAAAAAAGGTCTCTTTCTCCTTATAGAGCCACTAATCCCATTTTACGGCTCCCACTCTCATTTTCTCCTCTAATCCTATTTACTTTTCAAAGACCCGACTTAGAAATTTCATCAACATGAATTTGGTGATTTATTTTTCAACCTATAAGTTGGGAGAGGGAACCCATTCAAACCATGATAGCAAACAAAGGGAGCCTTTCTGGCTGGACGGCATTTCAGGAGAGTCCTCAATGAAGAATGGGCCTTGTCAGTATTGGAGGAAGGGTATTCCAGGCAGGGTGGTGGCAGATGTAGGGTTCTGGTTAGAAAGGCCACAGAGCTGAGGACAGCAACAGATATAATGCATCATACAAAACTAGATCACAGGAAAGTGGGGTGGGGAGGCACTGAGATGGCTCAGCAGATAAAAGGACAGTTGCTACTGAGCCTGATGACCTGAGCTCATCCCCAAGACCCACATGGTAGGAGAAAATTGACTCCCTACACACCATTCTCTGACATCCACACATGCGCAGAGGCATATGTGTGCACGCGCATAAACACACGTGTACAGAGGAATAAATAAAGCGTAATCATTTTTTTAAAAGCTGAATTTGGAGTGGGAAAGTAGTCATACAATATTATAAGGACCTGAAAAGAGGTCTCACATGTTAAGAGTATTTATTGCTCTTCCAGAGGACCAGAGTTTGGGTCCTAGAACCCACATCATCCAGCTCACAACTACCTATAATTACAGCTCCCAGGATCCAGTGCTGCCTTATAGGTCCTGAGGGCACACACATAAATAAAAATGAAATATTTTAAGGAGTGTTTTGTATTTGTTCTGAAACCAAAGCTTCTAGACATCTTGAAGCAGTGACATGGCCTGACTTGACCAAGGAGAATATGAAGTGAGGGTGAGGCTACAAGCAGGGAGACCAGTCAGGGTGTGAGAGTGGGGCAGGGAGGGGCATAGGATGCTAGATAGTTATCTTAATAAATACAGCTTTTACGTGCCAGGCGCTGTTCTAACAATATTATAAATACCAGCTCGTCACTCTTTTTTTCCCCCTTGAGTCAGGGTTTCTCTATGTTGCAGCTCTGTAGACCCTGCTGGCCTCAAACTCAGAGATCCACCTGTCTCTCCCCTCCCCCACTGCTGAGATTAAAGGTATGCGCCACTGTTGGTCCCCGCTTGTCTTTCTTTAACATCAACATGCTTCTGAGGTAAATGTCAGAGGTTAAACTCACAGGATTGGTAAATGTTTGGATATGAGAAGGGGGAACCAAGAATAATTTCTGTGTGGGATCAGCTTAAACCTTGAAAGAATGAAGTGGCCTTATGCCAAGAAGGAAGCTGGAGGAGCAGCATATCTGAGGGCAGGCCCCAGAGTCAGGAGTTGAGGTTTTAAACACCCTGAACGTAGTCAAGCTGTGTTATGTAGGCAGTCTGGATGGAGGAGCCTGACTCAAGGGACAGGCAAGGCTGAGATAAGTTGCAAAAGCTATCTCAAAGCATTCAGCAAGAAATACCAATCTGGTGTTTTTTCTTACCATAAATGTGACCAGAGGTCAGTATAAGGACAGTCTTTTCCCCTAGATCAGGGTCCTGTGTAGCATTAGCTTAGGCCTTAGCCTCAGTTTCTTTATAAAACAGGATGAACTCTGCTTCTTCCATGGCATCCGTGGATAAAATAAAAGAACAAATGTTAAATAGAGCAGTGCTTAGACATGGAAAATACCTCACAGAGTTTTGTTATCTTCCGTTTACACATTGTTGCATTCAACTGAGACTAACGGAACGTGATCTATACTCCTAGTATGAACAAAGTCTGAAATTACAGCCTGCGTGCATACTCTTCTGCTTGTTTAATAACAAGCTCCAAAAAGAGATTTTAGGCTGTACACAGTGGCTGATGCATGTTGTCCCAGCTACTCAGGAGGCTGAAGCAGGAGTACAACTGAGCTGCAGGATCTTGAGACAAGCTTGGACAATATAACAAGATCCTGATGCAAACTGGGGAGGAGTCCTGTGAGTGTTTTCAGTGTTGCAGCCTGGTGGTCTTCCCCCTCCCCCAAGTTCAACTTCCATCGTCTATGAAGTTATAATGACTTTATAAAAGAAAGGATTTTATTTGTAGGTTTCTGTAGAGGACGCAGGGAAAGAAGCTGTAGGTTCTGAGTAGTAAACATTCCCATATGTAGAAGCAGCGTGAGGGTACTGGGAGAAACACAAGCAGAGAATCCATAGATTAGTCGTGGGTAGTTTACACCAAAACCTGAGGAAAATCTGCTCTCGGTGCTGACCTCTAAGGAGAAATAGTACCCTGTACCATGACAGGCCATTTGAATCAGAGGGAATTAGTTCATTAATACCCTGGGGATACTGTTAGGACCTTGCTAAAGGGACATTTCTGGAGCTTAGATTAATCCTATTTCTATTTTCTACAGTCATAGCTGGACTAAATCATTTAAAGTATTGAAATTTTATCTCAAACAACCTGTTTTTTTAGAGAAGCAAAATGAATTACATAGTCTTTGCATTTATACTGTTCATTAAAAACAATCAAGAATTTTTACTTCTTAGCCATTTGGTTTTTTTTGTTTTTTTTTAATTTTATTTATTTAGTATATGGTGTTCCACCTGCATGTATGCATCATGCCAGAAGAAGGCACCAGATCTCATTACAGATGGTTGTGAACCACCATGTGGTTGCTGGGAATTGAACTCAGGATCTCTGGAAGAGCAGCCAGTGCTCTGCTCTTAACCTCTGAGCCATCTCTCCAGCCCCTTAGCCATTTGTTTAGGTTTAGTTAGGTCCTCCTGTAGCCATGTAACCACAGGAGAAAAATTTAAATACTTGTATTTTCCTTTTTAGTATTAGGCTTGTTTACCTTCTCCAGCCTTCCTGTTTATTTGGAAAAGTTTCACAGGCTTCTCCATACCATTTTCTTTTAAAAGCATAAACGGGTCATGATCCAGAAAAACAATCACATTTTCAACTTGAGAGACCCAAGTTGTATTCTGGGGACTGTTCCTTCCTTTACTCCCCTGACATTTTGGGGCTACTCTATTCTGATTGTACCAGGACTGGTAAATGAAGAGCCAGCCTAGATTCCCTGCAGCATTTAGGACTGTAATTCTCTCTTCCATAAATCCTTTTGCCACATTGCCTTAAACTCTTTAGGCTCTGTAAGATTTGCCCTTGTTTCATTTAATCTGTTAGACTTGTCTGCATTTTATAAAGATGAAGATTAAAAAGCAATAATAGCAATAGTAGCATCTCACATTAATTTACTTTATTTGCACAACCTTAATGAGGTACTTCTTCAGCCTCTGATCAGGCAGATTTTTATGAAGTTACACAGTACAGTAACTGTTAAAGAAGTGTCATATTCTTTTTAGAGTTTTGTAGATGCTATTCCCATCCCCGTGAAAACTGAGCTGTAATTTATCTCTGTCTACAGCAAAAAAGCATAGTAACTGTTCTGTCCATGTTGGAATTAAGTGGAGATCAGACCACCAGATTAACAGAGTGTTGTATCATTTATTATGTAAATCCTCAGAACACTTAAAATCTTTTCTGTTTAAAAAAGATTTACTTATTTTATGTGTATGAATGTTCTGCCTGTGTGCATGTATATAGTGCACCACATATATGCTTGGTGCCTGTGGAGGTCAGAAGAAGGCATCAGATCCCCTGGGAATGGAGATACACGTGGTCATAAGCCACCGTGTGGTGCTGGGCCCTGAACTTCCTCTGCTAGAGCCACAAATGCTCTTAACCACTGAGCCAGTTCTCCAGCCCCTTCTCTCTAAATTCCATTTTTTTATAAGCTAGCAATAGAGATCTGACACTGAATGATGGTCTTCTTTCAGAAATGATAGCGTATTAACGTTTGTCCTTCCTTCTTCCTCAGTGACCGCTTGTACTGCTACAGTTGCTGGTCTGATGCAGAGAGGTCATGTTAGTGGTGGAGACTCAAACACGGTCATAACAGCCACTGCTGTGCTCTAGTTCTAAAGTTAGCTCAAATCAAACAAAATTAGACCAGTCTCTCTTTCTAAATGTCAGAGTGGCTTAAAAAGCCACATGTCACTCTGACAGGACCACAGTCTGCGTCAGGCCTTCTCTGTGAATTCACAGGCTAGTGGAAGTGGGCTTTATTCTAGAGCATGCATTCTTAGCAGTCCTGAAAATCATCTAGGATATGGCTGGGGTTTTTTGTTTTTGTTTTGTCAAAACAAAGAAGAAGAAAAGAAAAGAAAGAAAAAGAACCAGGAATGAGAACCAAGAGTTTACTGGCCTGGCCCTCATACACTCAGATTATATCCTGATAGGTTCATCTTTTGTCACCATGCCTCAGAGCCACACCTGCAAATGAGTGGCCTAGACCAGATCCTCTCCAAGGTTTCAACTTTTTCAAATTATATATGTTCCTTATAAGAAATACCAGTATTTTATTTCAGATTTTTACATAATAGGTGTCATATACCACATACTTAATCTGTGCCAAACATCTTGTAGTTTTTGTATATTTTCTTTTATATATGTGTCTGTGTAATTTATGTGCATTGGTGTTTTGCCTGCATATAATTAATGCCTTTGTGAGGGTGCCTCTATTGATAACGTGATTTTTGGCTTGAAGTCTTTTTTGTTGTTGTTACTACATTTTTCTAATATATGTTCACCAAGAATATTGGTCTGTAACTCTTTTTTTTTTCCCATTGCATCTTTACCTCACTTTTCAATTCTGACTTCTTAGAAGGAGTTCAGGGGGTGCTCCTTCTGTTTCTTTTTATTTGCATACTGTGAAGATTGGCTATAGATCTCTGAAAGTCTGGTAGAATTCTACTGTCGGTCCATCTGGACCTGGGCTTGTTTGACTCTCCTATCATGAGTCTATATAGATTGCTAGTGGTTTGGATGAATCTAGAAATTGGTCTTTTTTTTAGATTTTCCAATTTAATGGAGTATATGTTTTGTTTTTGTGTTTGAAAGAGTCTCATTGTATATCCCTGACTGGTCTGGAAGTCTCTGGAGACCAGGCTGGTCTCAAACTCAGAGATCTGCCTTCTGAGTTCTGGGATTAAAGGAGTGTACTACCATGCCCAGCTGGGTTATAACTCTTAGACCTCCATTCTTCAACCCAGACAAATGATCAGTCTTTGGCAGTGAGGTAGCTGTGGTGTTGTGGCCCAAGGAGTTAGGCAGTGCTACTTGTCTGGTCTACAGAATGAGGCCAGTGATTCTTGCCTCTATAGTCTCTTAGAGATTCAAATGAGAAATATAGGTTAAAAGTCTTTGAAAGTCTTATGTCTGAATCATATATTTGAAAAAAATCATTATTATAATTAAATGGCTAAAGAGCTCAGACTCCTCAATCAAGCTTTTCTGATAAGAAGAGACAATTTTTTTTCTAGGAAGATGACTTGGATGAGGTTAGTCTCCAGGAGCGTTTCTCAGACCAGCTGGGCTGTGTTTATGCATCTCTTTGGCTTTGTTTTGTGAGTTGTGTCAAGGCGGTGATGTCAGGAATCATCTAAGTTATCCAGGGCTTTACAAATCTAAATGTATGAGAGAAGAAGAGAGGGAAAAAAAGAAGACATGTCCTCTCATATGCAGAACCTGAATTTAAATGTGTGTAGACATGGCATGAAAGAAGCGGGGAACTACTTGGGGAAGGGAGACCAGGGAAGTGGGAAAGAATAAGGGAAGGAAGTGGGGTGTGAATATGATCAAAGTACAGTGACAAACACATGAAAATGTGAGAAAGAGCCCAGCATTTTATATTCTTAATAATTTTAAGTCTGAATGTTTCAAATGCTAAGTTTAATGAATTTACAAGCAGTCAAACTGTAGTATGTGAAAGAGCTTTAATGATGGGCCCTATTCCATTGTAAGAAGTTTCAAGAGTGCTAAATGAAACATCTTAGCATTAAAAAAAATGACTTGCTCGTGTGGGTAGTGGAAATAGGAAAAGCTATTTCAAAGTGTAGGAGGGCAGGATCGTAGTTCTCATCTGAGGGTGAGCCCAAAATTCATTTCCTGATGCTGAGTTCTAGGAGGCTCCTTTACCTTCTTCCATGTATTCTTCCTTAGGAAACTGGAAGCACTCCCTGACATAGTATATTGGAAGTGTTGCCACAGCTCTCACATAGAGAAGGACGGCAAATGTTACTGTTGTGATTTCTAGGCAAGAGAGATGGCTACATGTTTTATAGTGATTTAGAGATCTAAAACAAGCTAGCGGTGACTAAAATTAAATTGTAAAGGAAAATATGTTTGCTTTGGCTTTATACTGCTTTGTGTTTGTGATTTATTATTAAAAGGTAAAAATACAGAGCCATGCAATATGACACACCTTTAATCCCAGCATTCAAGAAGATGAGGCAGGATTATAAAATAAAGGTTAGCCTGGGCTATATAACCTGATCCTGTCTCCAAAACAATAATAATAATTTAAAAAGAGAAATAGATTAAGATTTCTTGAAGTTTTTCAGGGGTGGTGGTGCATGGCTTTAATCCCAGAACTCAGGAGGCAGAGGCAGGTAGAGTTCAAGGCCAGCCTGATCAAAGATTTCTTGAAGTTCTAACTAAAACAATAAGAGAAATAAAGGAGATCAAGGGGATACGAATTGGAAAGGAAGAAGTCAAAGTATCACTATTTGCAGATGATATGATAGTGTACACAAGTAACCCAAAAAATTCTACCAGAGAACTCCTACGGCTGATAAACACCTTCAGCAAAGTGGCTGGATACAAGATCAATTTAAAAAAATCAGTTGCCCTCCTATTTACAAACCATAAATGGGCAGAGAAATAACACTCTTCACAATAGCCTCAAATAATATAAAATATCTTGGGTAACTCTAACCAAGTAAGTGAAATTCATGTATTTGAATAAAGAAATTGGAGAAGGCATCAGAAAATGGGGAGGAAAAAGATTCAGTAAGTTTAACATAGTAAATGGCAAAAGCAATGTACAGATACATAGATTACAGATATGTAATCCCTATCAAAATTCCAACACAACTCTTTACAGACCTTGAAAGAACAGTACTCAGCTTCATATGGAAAAACAAAAAACCCAAGAGGGCTCAAAAATCTTGAACAATGAAAGAACTTCAGGAGGTGTTACCATCTCTGCTTTGAAGCTCTACTCAGGGCTACAGTAATAAAAACAACATAGTATTGGCACAAAAACAGGTGAATCTGTGGAATTGAATCGAAGACCTGGGTATTAATCCACACACCTATGGACACTCAATTTTTGACAAAGAAGCCAAAGTTATACAATGGAAAAAAGAAAATATCTTTAAATGATGCTGGTGTAACTTAGATGAATGCAAGTAGACCCATATCTATTGCCCTGCACAAAACTCAAGTCCAAGTAGATCAAAGACCTCAACGTAAAACCAGATACACTGAACCCAACAGAAGAAAAAGTGGGAAATAGCCTTGAAAACATTGGCATAGAAGACAACTCCTTGAATAGAACACTAGCAGCACAGGCACTAAGACAGACAATAAATGGTATTTCACTGGGCAGTGGTGGTGTACACCTTTAATCTCAACACTTGGGAGGCAGAGGCAGGTGAATTTCTGTGAGTTTGAGGCCAGCCTGGTCTACAGAGTGAGTTCTAAGAGAGACTTCAAAGCTACACAGAGAAACCCTGTCTCAACCCCCCCCCCAAAAAAATCAAATCAATAAATAAGATGGGATCTCATGAAATTGAAAAGCTACAGTAAGGCAAAGAATACCATCAATAGGAAAAAACAGCAGCCTACAGAATGGGAAAAGATCTTCACCAACCCCACATCTGACAATTTGGAGCTAATTTCCAAAATATATAAAGAACTCAAGAAACTAGGTATCAAAAAAATAATCCTATTAAAAACGGAGAGCAGACCTAAATAGAGAATTCTCAACAATAAAATCACAAATGGCCAAGAAACACTTAAAGAAATGTTCATCATCCTTAGCTATTAGAGAAGTACGAATCAAAACGACTCTGAGATTCTGAAATCTTACACCCGTCAGAATGGCTAAGATCATAAACACAAGTCACAGTTCATGCTGGTGAGGATGTGGAGGAAGGGGAACACTCCTCCATTGATGGTGGGAGTGCAAACTTGTACAGCCATTATAGAAATCAATATGTCAGTTTCTCAGAAAATTGGGAATTAATCTATCTCAAGACCCAGCTATACCACTTTTGGGCACCCAAGGATGCTCTGTCCCACCACAAGGACACTTGCTCAACTATGTTTATAGCAGCTTTATTTGTAATAGCCAGAAACTGGAAATAACCTAGATGTCCCTCAGTCAAATAATGGATAAATTGTGCATTTACACAGTGGAATATTACTCAGCTGTAAAAATAAAATGACATCATGAAATTTGTAGGCAAATCAGTGCAACTAGAAAAATATCATCCTGAGTAAGGTAACCCAGACCCAGAAAGACAAGCATGATGTGTACTCACTTATAAGTGGGCATTGGCTGTAAAGGAAAGGACAGTCATGCGACAGTCCACAAACCCAGAGAAGCCAAGTAACATGGAGGGCTCAACAGTGGACACTTAAATTTCCCTAGGAAGAGAAAATGGAATAAATTTGGTGAGTTGACCGGGGGTGGGTGAGGCTAGAAACAGAAGGGATCAGGTGAGGGATTGGAGGGAGAGAGTGCTGGAAGAGATGACAGGAAAGGGGGGAACATTTTGGAGCAAGATAGAAACCTACTACAATGGAAACTTGCAGAAATCTATAAGGGTGATCCCAGCTAAGATTCCTAGCAAAAGGGGATACAGAGCCTGACCTAGCCATCTCCTCTAACCAGGCAAGACTCCAGTGAAGGAATTGGAACACCAACCCAGCCATAACCTTTGACCTACAGTTTGCCATACCTACAAGATGTGCTGGAGTAAAGGTGGCACAGAAATTGTGGGAGTGGCCAGCCAATGTCTGGTCCAGCCTGAGTCTCATGCCACAAGAAAGAGCCCACCCCTGATACTGCCTGAAGCATCAGGACCCAGAGGCTGGATAGCCCAGAAACCTAGGATAGAACCAAACACAGCTGAAAAAAAGAAGTCAATGATGCCTAACTATATTCTGCTATACTCAGATTATTACCTAGCACAGTTGCCATTAGAGAGGCTTCATCCAGCAACTGATGGAAACAGATGCAGAGACCCACAGCCTAACATTAGGCAGAGCTCAGGGAATCCCGCGGAAGAGAGAGAGCGGAAGGATTGTAGTACCAGAAGGTTTAAGGACAGCATAAGAGAACCACAGAATCAACTAACCTAGGCTCATAGAGGCTCAGAGAGACTGAACTGACAACCAGGGAACCTGCATGGGGCTGACCTAGGCACTCTGCATATACATACATACATACATACATACATACATACATACATACATACATACATACATGGGGCTGACCTAGGCACTCTGCATATACATACATACATACATACATACATACATACATACATACATACATACATACATACATACATACATTATAGTTGCATAGCTTGGTTGTCTTGTGGGACTCCTAACAGTGGAAAAAGGGGTTCTCTCCGACTTTGCTGGCTGTCTTTTGCGACTCCACTCTATACTCGGCTCCCTTGTCCAGCGTTAATATGAGGAAAGATGCCTAGTCTTAAATGAAACTTGATATGCCATGTTTGGTTGATATCCATGGGAGGCCTGCCCTTTTCTGAATAGAAAGAGGAGTAGGTGGAGGTGTGGGGGGAGGGCTTAGAGAAGAGGGAGGGGAAACTGCAGTCTGTATGTAAAATAATAGTATCATTAAAATAAAAAAGAAATAGGTAGGAGGCTGAAGAGTTGGCTCAGTGCTTGGGAGTGCTGGCTGCTCTCCCAGAGGTCCTGAGTTCAATTTCCAGCACCCACATGGCAGTTTCCAGCTGTCTATAATTCCTGTTCCAGGGGATCTGACACCCTTACACAGACATACTGCAGAATACCAGTACATAAAATACAAATAAAAACTATTTTTAAAAGAAAGGAATAGGTTAAGATTTATATGTGGCTCTCTGTAGTGAGGCAATATTTGTTGATTTGTGGAACTAAAAACAATAACAAAGATAAACAACTGATTACATATTTCTTGGAGATGAAAGCTGTTAAAGATAGACCCATTATGGATAGTGCCTCACTGAACAACTAACCAGACATTTCGGTGGTATCCCCATCCCATGTGAAAATAATTCCTAGCTGTTTCAGGGTATAGCGAACTCTTCCAAGAAACCATAAGTCCTGCTCAGTTCCATCAGCCTCAGAAAGACCCCAGAGGTGGTCTTGCTTTTCCCTGTAGCTCTCCTCTCTACAGGGCAACGTGTTGGGGTCCCCATCAGGCTCTCACAAGAGAACTGGGGATCATGCAAGACCAAGTAGACTTTGTTTCATACTAGAAATATAATACTAGAAAATAACACATAGGTTAGGAAAGAGGACTTCAGCCCCAAGCAGTAACTGGAGAATTGAAAATGACAAGAATACCCTTTAGAATTAATGTCCAAAACCATAACATACATGACAGAGAACTCTAAACATTCATGTTGAAGAGAAGTGATATAAAATTAAAGATAAATAATGTCTTTAACCATAGCTGAGGAAATGGAGGAGAGAAATAAACAAATTCCTAAAGAGACTGGGTGTGATAACCCATACCTATAATCTTAGCACTTGGGAGCTGAGGTCAGTTCAGCCCAGCCTCAGCTGTAAAGTGAGACCTGGCTCAAAACAAAACCCTAAAGCAGAATGTATTATAGATATTTTATTGTAAAATATTTGCTGATCTTCTATGTGCAGAATGATATAGATGTTAACTAGCATTTGAGGGCCTACTGTTTCCTGGACCTGTTTCCTCTGGGTAAAGTAGCCTCAGACCTAGGTAGTTGTTTATGGTGAGAGTGGAAACCAACAGTCACCCAGAAGTCCTATGAAACAGATGTGCAAAATGAGACACTTGAGAGTCACAACACACATCCTTTGCGTGCTCCCTTTGATTCACTCTGAAAACATCTCTCTTGCAGGCATCTGAAGTTGAGAGACAGCTCTCCATGCAGGTCCATGCACTCAGAGAAGACTTTCGGGAGAAAAGTTCATCCACCAACCAGCACATCATCCGCCTGGAGAGCCTTCAGGCCGAGGTGAGGCTTTGGTGTGGCCACACTTGAAGCTGTGTGCTGGATCTTTGGATAAAGAGTCTCTGAGCTAGGGAATAAACCCCCTACTCTCTATAAAAAGTACTGAAGCATCTAAGAAACATTTCTGTGAGAACTTGAGAACACTTGATCCTTGCTCTTGTGGGTAGCCTGTTGTCTGGAAAAATAAAGATGTTGAGAGTTATACCTGAGGGAGCTGAAATCATGAATGATGTACTTTTTACTGAATAATCTTGAAAAGAAATACCCTTGCTAACTACACACAAAAACTGGGGAAGGACATTTTTCCCTTCTTCATCCCTCTTATTCTAGCTCAGTGCACCACCATGTTTAAGGTATCATACAAAGTACTCCCATTACTAATTCACCAAAAAGCCCCACAATGTAGAACAGAAACTTGTATTTTATAGTAGAGGATAACACCAGATGCTGCTAAGGAGTTAATAATGAGAGCATTTTGTATTATTCCTGAAACGTGGTGGCGTAGCATATGCGAGGCCGGAATATGGCAGAAGGGTCCATACCCTGGCTCGAGCAGGGAAGGAAAAATGTAGCTTTAGCACTTGGGGACTGTGGTCCGAGCAGCATGGGTGCTGCAGGCAAAGTGAGAGTCATCCAGCAAAAAGAGGCTCTCCCATCTAGTTCACTCTCAGGACCTTCATCCCCTTTGACTAACCAGATTCCGAGAAACAGTGTAGAGCCTGACAGAAGGAGTCCCTCTTCTGTGGTCAGGGGATCGAACATTGTAATCAGTCCAGAGAACCCTTCCTGCATCGTAAGTGACCTGAGTATGTTTTCTTAAAGTCTGTCAATATCTTCTCTTTTCTGCCTCCAACCCCCTTCTTTCCTCCTTTCCCTTGGGATTCCTACCGATACTGAGCAGCAGGTTCTTGAAGTAAGTAGCGATTACTCCCGTGGGGTCTTGGCATGCCTGTCTGTGACCATTTGTGTGCATGACTTGCCATTCAACTGCCCCGCCAGGCTCCCACTCCTTCAAGTTGCCTGCCTTCCTGTTTGTTCCACCTGTTCACTTTCTCTAGCCCCTCAGGAACAAGTTTCCCAGGAATGTTTATTGCCAGAGTTGGTCACCAGTTTTAGGGTATGTAGGAGTTGAGTGAAGAAGTTGACAACCCAATACCAAACCCTGGCTTCATCTAGTGACACTGCTGTTTGAAAGGCCAAACTGTGAAATCTTTCATTTTAATTAACTTCATGAAACCTTGAAAATTACGTGTTTCTCTAAGGGCCAGTTATTTATCAGAATCTTATTACCTCATAACTTTACTGGGAACCTGGGAAACAAAGATGATCCATCTGAAGGAGAATTGAAAGGTCAGAGTGGGGAGTTGGAGAGATGGCTCAGAGGTTAAGAGCACTGGCTGCTCTTCCAGAGGTCCTGAGTTCAATTCCCAGCAACCATCTATAATGAGATCTGGTGCCCTCCTCTGGCATGCAGGCATACATGGAGGCAGAATGTTGTATACATAATAAATAAATCTTTTAAAAAAATAAAATAATAACAATAAAATAATATAACAAAATAATCTTTTAAAAAAGAAAGAAAGGTCAGAGGGCTTGTAAATAAAAATGAACCAGAGTGAAATTCCCTTTGAATGGGTAAGTCTGCTTCAGAGAGAGGAATAGTAGGCCATTCACCAAAGACTTGTCCCTTTTGGTCTCTAACCCAGGTGCACACTTGAGAGACAATATTTCTTTGTTTGGACAGACACCTGATCTCTCTGGACAAAGGCCATATACCTCACTTCCCCAGGACACCATTCTATCTGATTGATTGATGGCCAGGGAGGATTTGTGCCCTGAGCAAAACTCTAATGCAGAGTGGGGGCAGCCAAGAGGCAGAGGGAAAGGTAGGGCCCGGGGACCTAGAACAGTCACTTACTTAATTCTTCCTCTAGAAAAGTACTAAGTTCAGTCTCCAGAACTTAGACAAGCAAGAGCCTTAAGGCATTCTTTAGACTAGAGCACAGGGAAGGGGAACATCTTGACAATGGCAGGAAAGTGTGTACAACCGTGCAGTTGGCTGAGAAATAAATATGATGGGGAATTAATAGATGGCAGGAGCAGGGTCAGGAGGATCTTAGGACTTCCGAGTCCTTCCCATCCCCCAAAGCTAGGATTACTTGGGAAAGCTTTCTGGAGCCCCTGGACATGGTGGCGCCCTGGTAGGGCCAGAAGGCCTTGAAGAGCAATGATTGAGCTGCTTCTCTGCAAACATGGAAACCAAAGAAGACTGGGCATCTCTTTCCTCAGCTTTCTCTCTGACACCGAAGAGAGCGAACAGGCCTTAACAAAGAAATGCATGTGACACAGACTTCAATGTGCAAAACAAATCAGCCTTTTCCATAAGGGAGATCTTTGCTTCTTTTCACAGATTATTTGTTCAAATTATCCATGAGGCCACTGTCTCATTCCTTTCCTGAGCATGGGCTGATGTAGACACTCTACCGTCTATAACCTGCTAGCTTCTTGTTAGCCAGGTCCCTGGGTCTGAGCTGGGATGTTGGCACCAGGGGAATCAGCAGTAGGGAGAGGAGGCAGTGAGCCTGCTTGCAAAAACACAGCACCTCTTTGGGAACTTCCTGGTGCTTATGACTTGAAGAGTAGGCAGATCAGATCCTACTCTGCCAAAGTAGGGCCGAGGGCAGGCAGGGTGGGGCCTTTTCTGACTTATCTCTGGAATTTACAGAGCACTAACTATCCTTCCTCTGCCTGGCAACCCACTTGCTGGCTTCCCCTGAGCTAACTCCTACCCTTTCCCAGGCAACTTTCTAAAGGGGAGGGCCTTTCCCTTCAGCCCAGGATTACACAAATCTGTTCTCCAAGAAGAGCACCACGCCTCTGGGCACAGTACGCAGAGATACATACCTTCATATTTTGGGCTAGTCCCTCCTCCTATACTCAACCAGATAGAAGTCCACACCACCCTCTGTTTCTCCATCTTTTCAGATCAAGATGCTGTCAGATCGAAAACGGGAGTTGGAGCACCGGCTCAGCGCCACCTTAGAGGAGAACGACCTGCTTCAAGGGACTGTGGAGGAGCTACAGGACCGAGTGCTGATCCTAGAAAGGCAGGGACATGACAAAGACCTGCAGGTACTGGGCAGAGATACTATCCCATAGAGCTAGGGCTAGACAGTGGGCATGCTTAACCAAACAGGAAAGGCCATGAGGCCAACACCACTGCTGCTGTCCAAGTGGGTGACTCTGAGATCTCCACATGGGCTTGTAATTCCCCAGGGGTGGATAAGTATATTGTCCTCAGATCATCCCTTCTATGTGTTCTGAGCCACACAGGTCCTTGGGAGCAGTGTCACACAGTTCTTTCTAGGCCGTTAATGGCTGGAGCACTCAGAGTCTCCTTCCGACCTAGCATTTGTGAAATCTGCCAGCCTGTGGATCTCTGTACTCAACTCCCAGTGCTCTCTGCTGCTACTGTTGCCTGGCACAGAGCAGAAACCAAGAGCCTTCCCACAGAACCCAGCAAGACATACTCAGCTTCTGCTGATGGCTAGAAAGGCACAGGCTACCACTTTGTGAACCTAATTGGTCTTTTTTAATCTCCCTAAAGGAAACTGCTTCTTAATCATATTTGCCCTTGTTTGGGAATGGCCACCAGGCCTCAAATGGAAATCCAAGATCAGACTTGACAAGAAATAACTTCCAAAACAGGAAAATAATTTCCCAGTCTCCCCAGCAATAGAGGGTAGCATCTGTTCCCAGGTGCTTTGCTAAGCTGGGTCTTCAGAGTAGGAGAGCATTATTTCCCTCTGGGCATGGTGGGAGGGTACAGTGGGTTGTTTTGGTGTCATTGTGGGGAAGTGGTTGGGCAGGTAATACTTAAATGCCAGGTAAGTCCCTACCCAAAGACCAGGTCACAGGCCCCACTGGGTTCAGAGGGAAGTTCTGATGTGGGATGACATTTTAACTGAAACCAAATATGGTGGTACACGCCTATAATCTTAGCACTTGGGAGGCTGAGTTGGGAGGAATGAGAGTTCAGAGTTAATCTGGACTGTGTAACAAGTTCCAGGCCAGGCTAGACTGTATAGAAACTGTCTCAAACAATAAAAGGAAACACCTTGTCTGGTGTCTAGTAAGAACACTTGTCACTGCCCCTATTAGCTCAGCTGTACCTAAGCAGTTTGCCTCTTTGAGGGACATTAGTAGATCCCCCAACCCCTTGTGATTTTTGTTCAGCTGATAACTTTCCATAGAGTAGGGCCTCAACAATGCTGAGTAGAAAATGGGGCTGGGGTGTGGCTCTGTAGTAGAGGCTTGGGCAGCAAACATAGACCCGGTTTCAATCCCCAGCAGCACAGAGTGGAAGGGGGGAAGGGAGAACATGGAGCCGGTTCTAAAGCCTCACAGCAGGTTTTGAAATGAAGAGGAATGTGCTCATTTTTGAATAATAAACAACACAAGTGTTGTAGGTCACTTTCTAGTGAATGGAGAGCTTTCATATACTTCTCTAAAGCTTACAGAAAACAAATCACTTAACCAAAGTCACAGATAAGTTCTTGATAGACTTGAAGCCTCCTGACCAACCCCAGTAGAACTGATTTGCTGTTGTGCATTTGCCCTTGCAGTTCGTGTTAGACCAGCTCTTGGGGCCACGTGAAGCTCTCTGCTGTTAACAGATAGGAAATGGAAAAAAAAAGTACAAAACCCAGAAATAGCCAAAAAGAAATGTCCATGCCCACTGCCTAACAGGGAACCTGGAAATGGAGGGAAAGAACCAGGACCCGTGTGGACTTCCAAGTGCTATCTAGTGTAGGTGGACTATGTGTCCTGTAGCATCAGGAACCTGAGGTCATGCCGGCTAATGGACATTCAAAGGGAAGAAAGGGTCATACAGGACCCCTAGCAAATCAGAACATTTCCACCTTTTTTGGAGGATCATATTTATTCTCCCCCTTTCCTACTTGTGTAACTATTTCTCTCTGTGCCTTCTGTTTACGTAAAATCTTAAGTTGCCACTAGTTACTGGTGTCCTCCAGAAAGCCCTGTCACCAAAATGGCCTCAACTGACAGAAAAAAAAAAAATCCAGTTGACCCAGGTAGCACTTGAATAGCCCTAACCCAGATTTGTAAAATGTTGAGTCAGTGGCCTTGGAATGTGTTTAATCCCTGATTTTAAATCCTCAGATAAGGTCAGGTAGGAGGCTGAGCAGTAAAGGCAAAGCCTCCATCATCAGGGGCACCCCTTTGATCTGGTTAGCTGCATGACTGGAGTCCTGCCGTCAGAAACCTCTGTGTGTGTGTGTGTGTGTGTGTGTGTGTGTGTGTGAAACCTCTGTGTGTGTGTGTGTGTGTGTGTGTGTGCGCGCGCGCGTAGTTGCACATGCCACAACACAGGTCATCGGGCTGGGTGGTGAGCCTTTGCCTATAGAGTGGTTTCTCCCACCAAAAACAGATTTTTAAGTCACAGATCAAATTCAGCTATGTTTTTTTTGTTTTTGTTTTAAGACCTTAGAATAGGGATTAAAACTCACACTTCATAACAAGCATTTTGTTAAACTTCATTTGTTCTGGTTTTGTTTGAACTAAAGGCTCTAGCTTTAGTCCTGACTCAGAACTTGGTAGGTATACTAGGACTGGCCTTGGATTTGCACCCTTCCTCTCAGGAGCTGGAATTACAAGTACGTGTGGCCAATCTGGCTTTACTAAACTGAGAAAAAGATTTTGCTTTAATACTCAGTAAAGAAGTCAGTTGTCCTTCTAAGGGGCTCTTAGCCCCTTACAGAAATGCATAGAGTAGAAAATGCTGAGTCGAAAATGGGGCTGGGGTGTGGCTCTGTAGTAGGGGCTTTGGCAGCAAACATAGACCCGGTTTAATCCCCAGCAGCACAGAGTGGAAGGGGGGAAGGGAGAACATGGAGCCGGTTCTAAAGCCTCACAGCAGGTCTGTCAGGCCCCCATCACTGTGGAATAACCCGTGAAGCAGATGCCTTGGAGTCTAGACTTTGCTCTGACTCTGATCATGTGTAATTGAGCAAATCATGTGCCATCACAACATCTTAGCCCCTCAGTGTCAAGAGTATGTGAACTGTACTAATAAAAGCATTTCATGTCACCCTTGTCATACATAGAAATACACTGTCACTTTTCTTATACAAAAGTGTTATTTCTTTTTTTCTGGGTTGTTTTTTTTTTTTTTTTTTTTTTTGGATTTTTGAGACAGGGTTTCACTGTAGTTTTAGAGCCTGTCCTGGAACTAGCTCTTGTGGACCAGGCTGGTCTCGAACTCACAGAGATCCGCCTGCCTCAAAGGGTGTGCCACCACCGCCCAGCTTTTTTTCTGGTTTTGTGAGACGGAGTTTCTCTGTGTAGCCCTGGCTGTCCTGGAATTTGCTTTGTAGACCAGGGTGGCCTTAAATTCAGAGATCCACTTACCTCTTCCCTCCTGAGTGCTGTGATTAAAGGCATGTGCAACCATGCTTATCTGGATACTATTTCTTACTTTGCAGGATTCCTATAGTTACCAGGCTCTCCCATGATTTGATTTGTTTTTTTCTGTACATCTGTCCAGGTGGTGAATTAGTCACTGACCAGAGAATGAGGAACCCCCTGGCCTTTTGTTCTCTTGCTGTTACAATTAATTAAACACTTTTGAGTATGTGTGAGTAATTGAACTAATTGTATTCAGTGCATGAGAATTTATCCTTAACTGGAAACTTCTCCTGCTGAGATGTATGTGGAGCTGCCCAGAGAATAATTGTAAAGCATTTTGCCACTTAACATGCTGCTTGTAATTGTGCTGAATAATTCCTAGGAATGTCTCTTTATTCCCTGTAATCCTGGTTTGTGTTATTTTTTTTTCTTTCCTCCCAAGTTTTCCTAAAACTTGGACTAGAGGAGTTCCCACTGTACCTACCAGCAGGCGTTGCTAATCCAGGGACTAGGTAGAACATCTTGTCATCCTGTCAGCAGCTGGACCCTCGCCCTTCCTAGTTAGGGCTCAACCAGGCCACTCGCCAGCCACTTCCTGGCAATGATGGGTTGAAGGTCCCTAGAGGATTGGCTAAAGTCGAGAGCCAGAGCTCTTAGTTGCTGCCTTTGATCCCACAGCCTCTGCATCTGCAGGAGGCACAGTGGCTTAGTGGAGAGTCTAAGGAAAGCAGCACAGCCCAGTGCACAGGGGCCTTGGGCATTCAAGGCAAGCTCTCCAGCACTGAGCTCCATGCCCAGCCCAGCCCTGACTGTGTTCAACCAATGGCAGTCCGAATGCAGAGCATATATCTGCACTGCCACACCCAGCTGTTTCCTCTTTTTAATGAAACAGAGATGGTTCCAGAAAGACCACTTTATAAAATAATAAATTTAAATCCCAGGAAGTTCTTTACCCACACTAACCTAGGATTGGGGGATATCGCTCTCTCTGTGTGTGTACAACCATATATATGTTTGTGTATACATTTGGATGCCTGAGTATTGGGAGTCCTCCTTATTTATAAGTGTGCGTGTGAGAACCCATGTGCCATGAACACGTAGAGGTCAGAGTTGGTTCTCTCCTCTCATTGTGGGTTCTGGGAATCAAATCCAAGTCCCTCAGACTTGTATGCCATGAACTTTGATCTGCTGACCCAGACCCTGCATGTGTGTCTGTGTACCACGTGCATGCAGTGCCCTGGGGCCATAAGGGGTCTTCAGATCCCCCTGGATCAGGAGTTACAAACAGTTGTAAGCCACCATGTGAGTGTTGGACCCCAATCGCAGGACCACTGGAAGAGCAGCTAGTGCCCTTAACCACTGGGTCATCTCTCTAGCCCCTCCACTTTATTGTTTGAGACACATCTCTCACTGATCTCTCATCTTATTGAGAGTGTACACTTTAGAATGGAGTTGCTGGATCATTGGACAGTTACGTTTAACTTCATTTTTTTAAAACTGCTAAGGAGGGCTGGCAAGGTGACTCAGTTAAAAACACTGACCTCCACATGTGTGCCATGGTAAGTGCATATTCATATTCTTACACACATATCATACATAACACATGTACCCACACAATAATAATAATTGTTTTTGTTTTTGAGATTGTAGCCCTGACTGTCCTGGAACTCTCTGTAGACCAGGCTGGCCTTGAACTCACAGAGATCCACCTGCCTCTGCCTCCCAAGTGCTGGGATTAAAGGCGTTGTGCCACCACCACCCACCTCTTGAGTCTTCTGAATCACTAGGTTAATCTAGTAACTTTTTCGCTGAGATTATTGAAGGAATGGAGTTGTTTGTTCTGTAGAATTTCCCTGAGCTGGGTTTTGCTGACTTGGTCCTCCACACAACTGGATATGTTCCTCCCAACTCTGTTTTCCTGTGAGTTGGCAAGTCAAGCAGCAGGGCCAGGTCCTGGGCACTGCTTGCTGTGATTTGGATAAGCTGCCTAGCATTTCTTCCCCACAGCTGCACCAAAGCCAGCTGGAGCTGCAGGAGGTACGACTGTCCTACAGGCAGCTGCAGGTGAAAGTGGAAGAGCTCACTGAGGAGAGGAGCCTGCAGAGCTCGGCTGCTACCAGCACATCCCTGCTGTCAGAGATCGAGCAAAGCATGGAGGCCGAAGAGCTGGAGCAGGAGAGAGAGCAGGTGCTGATGTCACTTTCCTCTTCAACACTGTATTGCCACTTGGCAACAAGCCATAGTGCCTGCATGAGCTCCTGTGGCCACAGCTGGAGCAGTGGTCCACTCACTGAACCGCCACTGAAACCTTGAGCAGAACAGCTAGTGGAGTGTCCTCCACTCAGGCCCTCCCCTGAGCCTCAGAGGTGATGCAGAGTCCTCTAGCATTTGCAGTCCATCCCTTTGCCTTCCATAATCACTCCTTCCCCAGCTAGGCCCTGATTCCAATCTGTGAAGCTAATTACATAACAGAAATACTTTGCGTGGCAGATTACTTGATTAGAGGGAAAATAAGAATTGGTAGTAGCTGGTCATGGGCACTAGGAAGACTGAGACAGAGCAGCTACAGTAAGTTTCAGTTCAGCCAGGGCTACAATCTCAGAAAGTAGTGAAAGTCTAAGAAGATGGACTAGGTCCAAAGTAAGTATTATTTCTTAAGATAGACTATTTAAAAAGCAAAAACAACAACAACAAAAACCTGTTGGTCCTAAAAACAGGATTTCAGGTCTTTGTGTTTTGACTTTAAATACTGAATAACCCAGTCCTGTCCAGAGTCTGTAACAGTAACTTTGTGATGCAGCTGAGACTACAGCTCTGGGAAGCCTACTGCCAGGTCCGCTATCTCTGCTCACACCTCCGAGGAAACGACAGTGCCGATTCAGCCGTGTCCACAGATTCCTCCATGGATGAGTCCTCAGAAACCTCCTCCGCCAAGGATGTGCCTGCTGGCAGCCTGCGCACTGCCCTCAGTGATCTCAAGAGGCTGATACAGAGCATTGTAGATGGCATGGAGCCCACGGTAAGGGTCAGCTACAGCATCTAGCCAGTGTGTGGTGGAAACTCATTGTAGATGGTGCAGTAAGCTGAGCTGGAGCCTCCCTCACAACGTGCTGCCAGAATCCTGAGCCATTAGTTTTAGAGTACTAGGTACCAGTAACCAGGAAGTAGGACTCCATGGTTCCCTTCCTGCAAATGCCATGGTAGTGGTTTTCAACCTTCCTAATGCTGCAGCCGTTTAATACAATTCTTCACGTTGTGCTGATTCCCAACCATAAAATTAGTTTCTTTGATACTTTATAACTGTAATTTTGCTGCTGTTATGAATCCTAATGTAAATATTTTTGGAGGTAGATATTTACCACCGGGGTCAAGACCCACAGGTTGAGAACAACTGTACCATGGCATAGTCCTTTTCTCCATATAGTTACGTACAAGGCACTAGTGGCCTAGAGTTGAAGGATTTTTGCTTAGAGACATTGAATAGAGAAATTTGAATCTGGGTAAAACTCCCAAGTTGCTCTTCTGTAATTGGTCCTGATAGAAAAATCATGAGTGGGTGGGCAGAGGCGGGTAGGTCTCTTTATCTCTTTGAGTTCAAGGCTAGCCTGGTCTATGTAGTAAGTTCTAAGGCAGCCAGAACTACATAGTAAGACTCTGTCTCAAAAAAAAAAAAAAAAAGAACCAGAGAGAGAAAAAGTCTCAGCACAGAAGGTTGAGAAGCTGAGGAGGGTCTTTGGGAACCCCAGAGGAGGCCTCATGTGGGGAAGAGGACTATTCCTTTTCATCTAGAGTGGACTGGCATCTCTACAGCTTCATGGTGGATTCTCCCTGACTTCTCTCCTGTTTTACCCTCCCAGAGTAGTTAATGACTTCTGTTCTATTAGGAGGCAATAAGTTGAAGAACAGATGTCTCTGTCTAAACAGCCTGGGTTGACTTGTAGACCAGGCTGGCCTTGAACTCACAGAGATCCACCTGCCTCTGCCTCCCAAGTGCTGGGATTAAAGGCGTGCAACTAGGAGGCCAAGTCACTGTGGGATAAGGGAGTCGTCAGTGGTGTATGCCATCCATAGCCTGTGCAGCTGCTTCTCCCAAAACTTAAAATAAAAACGAGCTTTTCTAGGGTAAAATTAAACACAGAAAAATCTCTCCCTAGCCCCCCAGGTCTCCCCTGTTTCATCCTCTCGCCTTCCTTCATTCCTCATCACTTTTCTGATCTGTGCCTGCCCCCATTACCCTCCCCACTCTTCCCTACCTACTACTGGCTCCCTCTTTCTGTCAGGGCACCCGGAGGATGGACGATGACTCATTGGAAGAACAGATAAGGCAGACCAGTGAGGACTCAAGAGCCCTGAGGGAGCTCATGGAGGGAGAGAGGGGTAAACTGAGGCAGAGCCTAGAAGAGCTGCAGCAACTCCACAGTCAGGTGAGCACCCCCATGTCACAGTGGAGAGAATGTACATAGGTCCCTTATCCACTCCCACTTTGTGAGATGCAGCTCTCCTCCATGATGTTCTCATGGGGCTGCGACCTAAAGTTGAGGAACCGGGTGTCTTCAGGAGAGAAAAATCAGTCCTCATTCTGCCCAAGGGAGATTGGCAGGGACAGAAATAGCTGGTTGTGTTTCCTGAAGTGGTGTGTCCACAGAGGTAGAAATTGGACTGGTTGGTGCTGACCACTGAAAGCCACAGCTCCCAGGCCACTTTCTGATGTTTTTCCCAGCATTTCCTGGGTCAAGTCAAGGAACAATTGATCTTTACAGGTATCACCTTTGAGAGCCAGTTTTTCCACTCTTGGGAACTTACTGTTGCCCCTACTGTTCCTTTCTTGTTTGATCATGATTCCATCTCTCTTGTGAACACTAAACGAAATCTGTACTCTGATTTGAAAAATGTTAAAGGACTTAGGAGATGCTTCATCCAGAAAGAGGTTTTTGAGGTCTGTCCTAGGACACACTTGGTCTATGCAGACGTATACAGGAGTGACAACTTGGGGAGCACCTATACACACACACCCCTAACCCACCTTTCCGGGCCTGGGTAAAATTTCTTACACTTAAGATACCTTCATTATCAACTCCTGTCTCTCTTACTATCATCTTAGAAAAATAAGTCTACAGCCATCACTACTGATCATGTGAGAGGACAGAGGGCAAGGAGAAAGGTCACAGCTGTGGCTTGCTCCTAGCCAGGTATGGGAGTGGGCTGGGCAACCCAAGACATGTTCCTGCCTAAGTGCTGAGATCCTCAGAAAGTGGTTCAGACTTCAAAACAACTTCTCAACTAAAGGAATAAAATACAAGAGAAAGTTCTCTGAAAGGGTATAGCTCAGTGGTAGAGTGCTTGACCAGCAAGTGCAAGGCTCTAGGTTCAGTCTCCAGCACTCCCAAAAGGAAAAAAAAATTAAGTTCTTTGGAGGTGGTGACACTTGCACGTAATTATAACGCTTGGAAGTAAAGGCAGGGGACTTAGGAGTTCATAGTGAGTTCACAGCCAGCCTTGACACCCTGTCTCAATTAAACAAAGAGGGGAAATGTTCTGTAGGTTAACACTGTATTGGTTGGTTTGTCAGTTGGTCTGGAGATGTGGGCTTGCTGTGCTGCATTTATTAGTCTTGAACTCGTGGGTTCAACAGATCCTCTTGCCTCAGCCTCCCAAGCATATGTCAGTGCTCCTGACTTATTTTAATTAAGTGCTTGTTTATTAGTATATTTGACAGATTTTTTTAAAAATTTTGCTTATCAGAGTTAAAAACTAAAAATGTTCTGGAGGACATTATTATTTCATTCAGAAGTACAGATTAAATATAGGTTGCCCAGAGTTTGGTATGGAACTTTAGGAAGTCATGTCTACTAAGTTTTCTTAGAAGTTCAGTTGATAGCCAGGTGTGGTGGCACATGTCTTTAATCCCAGCACTCGGGAGGTAGAAACATATGGATCTCTGTGAGTTCTAGGCCAGCCTGGTCTACAGAGTGAATTCCAGGACAGCCAGAGTTGTTACACAGAGAAACCTGTCTCAAAAAACAAAACAAAAGTTCATTTGATAACTGGTTGAGGCCAGTACCTGTGAGCTCCCTTATAGAGAGTTCCCTAGACTCCACTCATGCTCCCGTATGGACTATAGAATTTCTTCAAAGAAGAAACCCCCTAGCTACACCTGCATCTACTAATGTGGACACCCATGGGAATCACACTAACACCCAAGGAAGGGATTTGGGATTCTGACTTAGTCCTAAAAATAGCAGCCAATACTGAAGGCTTGATATTCCTCATGGGGGTTGGTTCACAATCTGCCCAGTGACCACTATATGCCTGGCACTGAGGCTAGACCCTGAGCATGTGTGATACTTGTGTGGAACACTTGCTTTCTAGGGTCTCTAACAGTGTTGGGAGGGCAGCTGGAACTATCTCTGTGCTCCTTGGTAGTAGGGTGCAGACAAGGTTAGATGGGTCTGAGATTTCAGCTAGGCCAAAGTTAAGCTTCATCCAGTCAATGATCCAGTCTCTTAATTCCATTGCTTTCCTTCTTGAGAGTGTTCTTACTCCCCTGGAACCTGGGCAGAAGTCAGTGTGGGTGTGCTGCATGCTGCAACCTCAGAAACTAACCAGACTTTTAATTAAGAGTGCAGTAACTGCTAATACCTGTTTGAGGTAAAATCCATAGCCAGCATAAAGACTTGCTTAGCACCCACCACCTCTCTGTCCTCTATCCCCAGCAGCCACCAGCAGATGGAGTGGGCCTTCAGGATTAATTGTAGACTATAAAAGGCAGGTACCCAAGAGCTGGAGAGATGGCTCAGCAGTTAAGAGCCCTTGTTGCTCTTTCAGAGGACTCAGGTTCAATTTCCAACCTACATGGTCATTCACAGTCATTCATAACTCCAGTTCCAGAGGATCGCGTAGGCACCTGGCACACACATGGTATATATAAATACATGTAGACACAACACTCATTCACATAAACTATATAAATCTAAAAAAAATTAAAAGCAGATATCCATGAGGTCTGCCCCGATCACTTTGTAACCTAGGCATTAGGAACAACCACACAGCCTCTTATGTGAATCTTTTTATGTAAGGTTTTCAAGGGAGCATGAGATCAGGCAAGTGCTTGGGGCTACTATAAATACTTGGTATTCTAGTTGACTTTCTATTGTTGTAATAGAATGCTCATTTGGCGTACAAATCCACCTTCAGTCTGTCCTTTAGCATGAGCTAAAGCAGAGGTCATGGAGGGATGCTCCTTACTGGTTTCCTCCCCTTGGCTTACTCAGCCTTACTTCATACACAACCCAGGACTACTTTCATAAATGGGACCATTCATAATGGACTGGGCCCTTGATTAATAGTCATTAATCAAGAAAAATGTTTCATAGACATGCCTACAGGCCAATGTGATTAGTGCATTTTCTCCACTGAGGTTCCCATTTCCCAGATAATTGACAGGAACTAACCAATACACCACTTGGTATACTCTGTCTTCATCCTCTGGTCACTACCATTTCAGACCTGCCTTCTTTCACGGCCAGCTTTGCATATTACTTGCCCATTTGTGTATGCTTCTGAGCCCAGCCACCCTCACAGGGCAGCAGTTTGCCTGTAGTGAGATTTGAAAGCAGGGTACCTCTTGTGAGCCATGAACAGCTCCCATATCAGGACATAGACATCAGCAAGTCCCTGGCCACCATGTGCCTTTGCACTCCGCCACCCTCCTTCATCTTAACTCTCTCTCACCTCGGCCCTAGCAGAAGTGAACATGAGCAATAATAGAGTAGTGGTGCACACTCCCCAGTGTCTGGAAGACCCTCTCCCTCCTGCCTGCTCAGACCTCCACCCTGCTCATTCAGAGTAGGTTTCACTTCCTCCTTGAACTCTATCTTCCCGGAAGACCCACTGGCTCCATCTTATTGTGGTAACTACATTCCCATCTTGTTTTCCAATGAAGCAGATCACAGACCCCATAATGACCAGTGCAAGTTACCACTCAGCTCTTTCTCCTGGAGTCCTAGCACAGGCCACTAGACTAAGTCTCTAGCACAGAATCGTAATTGATTGTTGAAGGAAAGAGCAGGTTTCATGGCTTCAGGGTAGGCTTTTTAATGCTATTTAATTGTGAGGCCCTCTATCTTATTAGGAGAAGGTGGGTGGTGGGGTGTAACCTAAATGCATGTATAGACAAGACAGGTCCACTTTGAAGACAGCCATCAGATCTAACCTTAGTGAAGACTGGGAAGAGTGGAGCCCACCTTCATCACATTTGAGCCTGACATCAACTAGTTGGGGTAGGGAGGGAGGTTTGTTTTGTTTTTTTTTTTTCCTGATTTCTGTATCCCTTCCTAAGAAGCTGGCAGCTGGGGGTCTGCCTTCTTCAGGTTTTCTAGACCACAGTGGAAAGCTTTTCTGGAGCTTGATTTGGTGCATATTGGGTGTTGGTTGGTCTGACCCAGTATCATGCTCAGCATAGGGTTTCACTTTCTGTCCCCCTTATTCAGTTGTCCTGAAGCCACACCACACTTCTTTGATCTGAAGAAGTCTGCCCTTGCCACATTTTTTCTAGGTCTTGGGTCAGGCTATCAGGCTGCCAGACCTGATGGTACCTCAGGTGAGGCTAAACCTCTCCCCAGTCACCTCTGCCTTGGAGCACATGTGCAAACCAGAGCCTTTGCAGAAATTCCAAACTGCACTTTCCCAAGCTGTTAACACCAGTGCAGAGCACCAGTCCCGGGCCCTTACATTCCTTATCAGGCTCTTAAGAGTGCCAAATTTAGCTGGGCGGTGGTGGCACATGCCTTTAATCCCAGCACTTGGGAGGCAGAGGCAGGTGGATCTTTGTGAGATCGAGACCAGCCTGGTCTACAAGAGCTAGTTCCAGCACAGGCTCCAAAGCCACAGAGAAACCCTGTCTCAAAAAACCAAAAAAAAAAAAAAATAGAGTCTCAAATTTGAGGCTAGGAGAGATGGCTCAGCAGTTAAGAATGCTGGCTGCTTTTCCAAAGGACCAGAGTTTGATTCCCAGCATCCACATGGCAGCTTGTAACTGTCTGTAACTGCAGTTCCAGGGGTCCAGCAGTCTCTTCTGGCCTCAGAGGGTACCAGGTATGTGCCAGGTTAATACATGTATGAGCAGGCAAAAACACATAAACCACATACATAAAAATCTTTTTTCCTGACAGTTTTTAAAAATATGCAGCATATTTCCTGTCCTCTCATCATTGGATGTCTTTTACATTCATGCAAAGTAGCTGCTGGCTCTGTCTGGGAGCTTGATCTTCAGTCTAGTCCTGGAGTCAGGGTGGCAGATGTCCCTTGATGGAAGGAACAGACCTGTGTGGATAAATCCTCCTTTGGAAAAATGTCAGAGGGTTTGTAATACTTAGGAAGAGAATGAGGTTGGGCATTCCTGTTCATGTCTGATCCTATCAATCTTCATTGCTTAACACGTTTATTGCAATCTTTACCAGACTAGTTACACACAACAGACATTTGCTTTGTGTAACTTAAGTGGAAAATGAATGCATTGCAATTAAATCTGATAGTTTATAGGGTCAACTTCAAGAACAATTGGATCACTCAGGTCCCAACAGGAAGGAGTAGTCATGGGAAGCAGAGAACAGAACCAGTCTGCTGTCTGGTGAATAGTCCCTACTCGAGTGCAGCTTTGCTTTCCTTCTCCCAGATTTACAGGGGTGGGAGTGGGGTAGCTGGGGGTCACATGTCCAGACTACAAAAGGAAAGTCGATGCTTTCCTCATGTCTGGTTTTCCTACTGGGAGGATATCTCTGTCTCCCAGCAAGGCATACAACCAGGAATGTCCACCAAATAGTAAAGGTTTGGATTAATGACTATCTCAAATGTCAGCTGTTGAGTGCACAAGTGTTTTAGGATTAAGTACTATTTGCAGCCAAGCCCTGGGGTATACAGACGGATAGGACATGTTTCCAGTGACGGTGGTGGACTTGAGTGAGGTCACTCTGCTGTGGGATGGGGTGAAATGTGTTGCTGAAGCAGACACTAAAGGAGCCCTTCATTGCCAATGGTAACTCCCTGGTAACTCCCAGGTTGGTCATGAGGACTGAGCAGGTGCCATTCACTCAGGAATGGACCACAGAAAAGGTAGTAGGATCAAAGTGACAGATCAGAGGTGTTGAAATTCCATGTGGCTTTGATCTGTTGGACTGAATAGGAACATCAAGCTGTGCCAGAATTTGAGACCCTGCCTCCAAAAATGTGTTCCAGCGCCCTGGGGCATGTGTGTTCTCTTTTACTGTCTACCTGGGAGTGCCTCTCAGTCAGAGCAGTGCTGAGGACGCAGGGAATCTGACTCCATGGCTGCATGTCAGCCTCCACCCTAAATCCTAGCCACTGAGCTGGAACCAGGCACAAAACATTGTTGCTCGGAGGAGAAGGGCTCTGCATTGAAACAGCAACAACGGGACACTGCCAGCCTACTCCTAACATATGTCCCTGGGACCTGTGGATGTCCTTTTTTAAAAAAGTATTTTCGAACATTTATTTTATTCTTAACTATGTGTGTATCAGAAGAGGATGTCTGAAATCTTCAAGATGGAGTTATAGCCAGCTGTGAACGGAGGGTACTGGTGGGACTGGACACATGGGTCTTCTGAAAGAGCACAAAGAGTTCTCAACTGCTGAGTCATTTCTGCAGCCCCTCAAAATTGTGGTAGAGGTCAGAGGACAATTTGTAGGGTCAGTTTTCACCTTCCACTTTTATTTGGGTTTTAGGTCTCAAATTCAGGTTGTCAGGCTTACACAGCAAGCACCTTTAGCTGCTGAGCCGTCTTGCTGACTCCCTAGTGGAGAAAGCCCCCCAGGACGGCAGCAGTATTACCACATTCCTTTTCCTCTGATCCGTTGCTAGGTAACACTGCTGAGTGTGGAGATGACTGCACTGAAGGAAGAGAGGGACCGACTCAGAGTGACATCTGAGGACAAGGAGCCTAAGGAGCAGCTTCAGAAGGCCATCAGGGACCGGGATGAGGCTATTGCAAAGTGAGTGGAGATGGGTTGTTTACCCTTACTTTTAACTGTGTTTTTGTTTTGTTTTTTGGTGTGTTCTGTGTCGTATATGTTTGAGTGATGAATGCATAACTATGTGGCCATGCTGCCATCCCCTGTAGCACTGAAGATGCAGGCACATAGGGCTACATCCAGCTTTTTACATGAATGCTGGGATCCAGACTATGTCATTGTGCTTGTGCAGCAGGTGCTGTTCCGCTGAACCATCTCTCCAGCCTCTACTTTGGTTTCTTAATAAAACTGAGGTATGTGGCCTGGCAGTGATGGCGCACACCTTTAATCCCAGCATTCGGGAGGCAGAGGCAGGCAGAGCTCTGAGTTCAAGGCCAGCGTGGTCTACAGAGTGATTTTCAGGACAGCCAAGGCTACACAGAGAAACCCTGTCTTAATAAATAAATTAATAATAGATGGGAATTCTATTATAAGCCCACCATAGTGTCTTTTGTATTCCAGAACTCAGGAGGTATAAACAGAAGGATCTCCAGTATAAGCCACCCTGTACTATAGAGTGAGTTCAAGACCAGCCTAGGTACATAATAAAACCTTGTCTCGGGCTGGAGAGATGGCTCAGTGGTTAAGAGCACTGACTGCTCTTCCAGAGGTCCTGAGTTCGATTCCTAGCAACCACATGGTGGCTCACAACCATCTGTAATAAAATCTGGCGCCCTCTTCTGGCGTGCGGGCATACATAGAGGCAGAATGTTGTATACATAATAAATAAATAAATCTTAAAAAAAATTTAAACCCTTGTCTCAAACACACACACACACCACAACACCCTTAATACAGGAGAACACAAAGATAGGGTTAGTTGCCCTGCTACCCACTTTACTTGGTCCCCAGGTATACTCTGCTAGCGAAGGTTGGTTATGTGACTTGACTCTTTTCCTATGGGTGTATTGGCATATTTGTAGTGTATTGGTTGTGTAGTTAGTTTTCTTTTTTTTCTTTATTGATATTTATTGAGCTCTACATTTTTTTCTGCTCCCCTCCCTACCTCTCCCCTCCCCCCTTCAACCCTCCCCCAATGCCCCTATGCTCCCAATTTACTCAGGAGATCTTGTCTTTTTATACTTTCCCATGTATATTAGGTCTATATAAGTCTCTCTTAGTGTCCTCATTATTGTCTAATTTCTCTGGGATTGTGGTCTGTAGGCTGGCTTTCTTTGTTTTATGTTTAAAAACCACCTATGAGTGACATGTGACAACTGTCTTTCTGTGTCTGGGTTACCTCACTCAAAATAATGTTTTCTAGTTCCATCCATTTTCCTGCAAAATTCAAGCTGT
>JAQHUG010000208.1:331744-384356 GCA_028555095.1 Dicrostonyx torquatus | reverse complement strand
TCTCTGTAGCTTTGGAGCCTGTCCTGGAACTAGCTCTTGTAGACCAGGCTGGTCTCGAACTCACAAAGATCTGCCTGCCTCTGCCTCCCGAGTGCTGGGATTAAAGGCGTGCACCACCACCGCCCGGCCTCCTGTCTGTTCTTATGCCATTATAGTTTTCTTTTTTAAGCATCGGATGCTACAGTGCGTGGCTTAGCATATTTCCCACTTACAGCTTAGTTTTCCAGTGTCATTATGTGCATCTACCGCCTTTTGATTATTTTTAGTCTTTTTAAATTTATTATGAACATTTTTTTTTTTTTGAGACAGGGTTTCTCAGTAGCTATGGAGCCAGTCCTGGAACTCGCTCTGTAGATCAGGCTGGCCTCGAACTCACAGAGATCTGCCTGCCTCTACCTCCTGAGTGCTGGGATTAAAGGTGTGTGTACCACTGCCTGGATATTATGAGCATTCTTAAGTATTCACAAAAGAAAGAAACGTAATAAGAACCTTCATCTACCCATCTGTCAGGTTTAGTCATTGAGGTGAGTTCTCTGACCTGTAACCTCAGTTTAAATCCAGTGGAGGGGGGCTGGTTTCTGTCCTCTCCTCCATGGATACTTCAGTTTGCTTCCCTAACCAGCACAGTATTATAGTTGGCTAGTTGGTTGGGTGAGGATTTTTGTTTTCATGGTAAGGAGTAAACTCATAGATAGTAGGTCTCGTCAGTGCTAGGCAAGTGCTCTGCTAATAAACTGTACTCCTCTATGAAAACAATTTTTTTTTTTTTTTGGTTTTTCGAGACAGGGTTTCTCTGTAGCTTTGGAGCCTGTCCTGGAACTAGCTCTTGTAGACCAGAATGGCCTCGAACTCACAGAGATCCGCAACAATTTCTTAATAACATTAAGTATCTAGTCAGTGTTCATAAACCTCTTCCCCACAGTACACACAAGTTACCCCATAAATGTAATTTCAGTATTTTAGAATCTGACTCCATCTCTGTGGGTTCGAAGCCAGCCTGGTCTACAGAGCGAGTTCCAGGACAGCCAGGGCTACAGAGAAAAACCCTATCTCAAAAAACAAAAACAAAATTTGGTTCCAAAGCTCATGTATTCACCTGGCTGACACGATCTGAAACCCTGGAACATTCCCTCTTCCTTGTCCCTCTTAACCACATTTGTTTGGTGAAGAACCAGAATCTTTGTCTTTCACATTTTGCAGTTGGGTTTGATTTTACAGCATTTTACAATTTCTACTGTTCCATTTATTTCTAATAAACCAGGTCATTTTCTCAAATACTGTTTTCAAAAAAGAAGTGTATAAATGCATTTCTTTACATTCAACAATTTGGAAATACAGAGAGGCTAAAGGATACTTTTACATGGTCCACAACTACAAGTTGGCTGTTGTATGGCTCAGGTTAGCCTCTAGCTTGTACTTATTCACAGGTCTCAACCTTAAGTACTGGGATTTGTACCCGTACCATGACACCCAGCTGATGCCCTCAGTTCTGCCCCTTCACTGTTTTTGTTTTGTTTGTTTGAGTTTTATTTTGTTTGGTTTTGGTTTTTCGTTTGAGTTGGTTGATGTTTTTGTTTTGTTTTGTTTTGTTTGTTTTGGTTTTCTGAGTCAGGGTCTTTTTTGTGTAGCCTGGCTGTCCTGGAACTCACTTTGTGTATTAGGCTGGCTTCAAACTTAGATCTGCCTACTTCTGTCTCTCCAGGTTAAAGGCCTGCACCACCTCCTGCATCAGGAGGAAAGTAAGGCTTTCTACTGCCCTCCCTTAGCTCCACCTTCAAGCCTGTTGATCCTCTGGAACTGACATCCTTTCTCCTTGCTGCTTGTCCTGACATCTGGGGAGCTGGTCTCTGCCATAACTGTGCCTGTAAACAAGAGCAGTTTCTCACAGTCTGCCTTCTGGTCTTTCATCGTCTTCATCCCATTTTACCCTTCTGACCATTTTCTTCTCTGATCAGATCTCACACTGGGTTGTCTATCACTTCTGGTTCATGTTCGGAACTGAATGTGAGATATCCCAGTAAGGCTTACACCTGACCCTGTGTGCCCACAGGATTCCCATTACACCTCTGCTTCTCAGTGCCCGCAGGCATTAAAAATCACTCAGTCTGAATGGCTGGGATGGGACTGCTTGCTTACCTGGGCATTTGATATGTATTTAAGGAAGAGAGAATGGCCTCACTAAACTGGGCTGCCGGGTCCTTAAGGGGTTCCTTATCTCTCTCACACAATAGGTGAGGTCCAGGAAAACCACTATCAGTTTTATCACCTTACAGTTGAAAAGCACTCACAGAAGTTAACCTGACTGGTGAGAAATTGTACCACTGAATCACCAATGTGGATAGCAGAAGCTAAACTGAAACTAGCAATCTGCCTTACAAAAAGTCCTAGTGACTTCACATTTATATGAGGAATTATTCTGGGCACTGGAAATACTTTTTCAAGAACATGATTGAAGCCGGGCGGTCGTGGCGCACGCCTTTAATCCCAGCACTCGGGAGGCAGAGGCAGGAGGATCTCTGTGAGTTTGAGACCAGCCTGGTCTATAAGAGCTAGTTCCAGGACAGGCTCNAAAAAAAAAAAAAAAAAAAAAAAAAAAAAAAAAAAAAAAAACAAAACCATGATTGATGTATTGATCAGCGACGTGTGGACCCGTGCCTTCTGGGTCTGGATTCCTTTTGAAAACTCGCCTTCCCCTCTTTGATCTGCAGCACTGTGGCTCTGCCCCTGCAGACCCTTGGCCCTGGCATTACTCAGCACATTCCCCTAGTTCCGGGGTGCTCGTGGCGCCACCTGCTGGTAAACACATGGTACCTCCTGAGGCTAGAGCAGCTAGGGGACGCCTGTGGTTTTGGAATTGTCAGGCAAATCGCGTCCATGGCAACTGCTGCCCTGAGGATTTCTGCTGTTCTCTAACAGCCAATGGCAGCGGTCATGACGGAAGCAACCTGCGGCTTCTGAACCATTGCCTATTGGACAGGCTTGGTCCTATCTCTGCTGCCTGCAGCCGCAGTGGGCGGGGCCGGGATGAGGCCAGAGTTGTCTGGAACTGCCTATAGAGCAAAGTGGCGGGTGGATGCGCCACTTTGGGTCAGGGTGGGGTGTGGAGCAGGTGACTAATTGCAGGGTAGAGGGCAAGGCAGGGAGGAAATATGGTCTGAGCTCTTTACAAATGAGACTCACCTACTCCTTCCGGTTTTTCTTGGTTAGTGTGTTGTTCTGAGGCCAGATTGGTGGCCTCTGGGTCCTGCAGCTCTCCACGGGTCTGGCTTTCAAGGCGGCAGCGGGTGCTACCTTTGCAGAGGCAACGCAGTTAACTCCACCCCAATGGGTTTGTTTTCTTTTGTTGGTGGTTGTAGGTTTTCTTTGTTTGTTTGTTTTGCATTGGGAAACTATAATGTTGGAAAGGTGAGCAAAACAGAGCCCAAAACATGCACATTTGAAAATCCTGAAGCATGTGGGCAAAGTTAGCATCAGTAACATCACCAGACATAATCCGCTGTGTCTGTGTGTCTTGTTATGTTGACACAATGGCAGTTTTGCTTCACAAAGCCCGACCTCTTCCTCCCTGGTTCCATCATGGTAAACTGTCAGTAAATACCCCGTGTCTGTGATTTACTGCTGCTCATGTTGTTATTGTCTCTTTTATTTTGAAACAGTTCCCCAGTTATTAGATACTGAAGCTATTATGTGGCTTCTTTTGAACATCGGTATCTTAGGGGTAGTTCCATTGGGGGAGTAGCTAGTCCAGAGGAGTACCTCCCACAGCAGAAGGTTCTCACCCTACAGTGTGCACAGCCTGTGGGACGGGACAGCAAACAGCTCCTTTGTGAGAGGCCCTTGATCACCTCTGGGCTCTTGTTCTCACGGAAATGCTGTTCACAGCTTGGTTAGGAAGCATGTTACAGTCCCTCAAGGAGCAGTTACAGTGACCCTATGGTGTGGGTCAGCCCCTTAGATGCCAGGTCTCCCAGTGAAGAACCAGAAGCCCCTGGCACAAGGTGCCCATCCTCATTGTGGTTCATCCGCTTGCAGGAAGAACGCTGTAGAGCTAGAACTCGCCAAGTGCAAAATGGACATGATGTCTCTCAACAGCCAGTTGTTGGACGCCATCCAGCAAAAGCTGAATCTCTCCCAGCAGCTTGAGGCTTGGCAGGTAAGCAGGAGCTGAAGCCAGTGGGGAGTGCATGAAGCATCTCTGAACCAAGATCTGTAAGGGGAGTTTTGACTAGAGGTTCCATTTTTCACCCCAGGGAAGAATGAATGCCTTATAGTGGCCTCGAGACAGAAAGCTCAGACGGCCTCTGTCGGGCACATGCTACCACAGGCCTCCCGCAGCTGCTCATCCTGGCTTCTTTTAAACTAAGGTTGGGGCCAGGAAGCCCCATGTGACTGAATGAAAACTCAGAGCCGGGCTCAGCTCAGCAGTCCTTGGGCAGTTGCTGCAGCTTCCCTTTTCCATGGGCACTGTCTGGCACAGGTCCTGGAGAAAGTGAGTCAGTGTGGCTAGCTCTGGGACCACCGTTCTCAGGGTCTCCTGACTCCCTGCTGCCCGGGGCTCTGACTGTTGGATGAGGTTGTGGTAGGCTGATGTCAGAATGTGGGTCTAGTGGTTAACGTCTCTCTTCAGATGGAAACTCACCTGTGACTTACTGAGGTGAGCCCCACAGTGGCAGGCAGAATAGCAGTGACCATTATACTGTGGCCCTGTGGGACTGGCAACCACAGTCTTGACAACACCATCAGATCACTGGCTGCCTGGCTCCTGCCAGCAGCCAGCTAGCCAGAACCCTGGCTTACCACAGCTGTTCTCTTCTCTCCCAACTACAGTTTGCTTCCTCAGGGCTCTTTACTATCTGGCTCCTTTGGTTTCTGATCTAGTGGCCTTTCTCAGTTCCTGTACCAACAGCTTTAGTTGTACACCCCTCCTGCCTTTGAGGTGAGATTGAACCTTGTGTCCATTCATCCGTTCCCCTCTGCCATCTCTGTTCTGCATCCACCACCTCTCCATGGCCCACTGTGTTGTGTGTTCCGGAACGTGGCCTCATCTCTGTGCAGTGTGATGTGCCATTGAGTCCCAGCCTCCTTTCTTCCATCACTGCTATGAGTTTGGCAGTTCTGGCAGGCTGCTGCCACCTTAGCATAGATGGATTTCTACCACAAGAATAGCAGCAGTCATGGGATCATGACCAGCTTGTGCACATGTGTGCATGTATGTGTGAAATTCTAAGATGTGTTCCATAGAATTCGCTTGATGAATTTGGTTACTTAAAGTATAAAAATGCAGGTTGCAGTGACTGTGCCAGAGAAAACATGACAGCATTGGAAGGACTTCTTTCTAATGGTCTCTTGACTTTTTTCTCTGGTAGTGAACAATATATTTTTATTGAATTTGTCTTAAGTGTAGAGTACTGTGCTAAGATTCCACACTAAGGCTTTAGAAGTAGGAGCCATGTGCTTTGTGCTGGCAAAAATGACACAGGGCTTGATCTGAGAGACAAAGGGAAAATCGGGCTGGCAGGGAAAGGATGAAGAGGAGGAGGAGCCAGGGAGGAAGCTGAGTGTGATGGCTGGTGAAAACGGGATGGCAGATTAGGCGTGCAGTGGGGTCTGCCTGGCCAGAGGCCAGGAAGGTCCTTTGCTTTCTTTCTGAAACCTGAAAAGACATTCAGGTTATACCCACAGATCAGAACTTGAATGAAACAGAGGTGACGGACAAGCTGGTTGCAAGTGGGGCCAGGCTTTCCAGGTTTGTGCTGTCATCTCCTAAGTGGCTGCTCAGAGCCCACCTTTCCCTGCTGCATGGAGCCCACCCACCCCAACCTGGCTTCACCTGTCATGTGCTTAGGTTCAAGCCAGTGAGTCCTTAAGAGTTTGTCTTGGGGTCTTTTTGTCAGCACTTCACAGAGCTTACAGCTAAAAGCTGAGGAAGGCAGGAGGTGTGGTATTTGCTTTCTGGTGGTGGATCACACAGAGCTCCTTACAAACTGGGTTAGTAGCAGAACCCATTATCAGGTAGCATCTTCCCACACTAGTCAGAATCTAGTGACGAGAAGGAGCTGCTCAAAGCTGCTCCTTGTGAAACAGGACAGAGATACTTGTTCTGAGAAACCAGCTAATTAGAGGGGTAAGGTCCTTACCCCCATGAAGAAGCTAACAGAAGTAGGACTGAATTGGAACAAGACAGAGCCTCAACATTGCACGCAGGTTTAGCTGTGTGAGAGCCTAGCCAGAGGGGTGAAGGCAGCCCCAAACATACAGCCACTACCTCTGGTGTGTGGGTATTAGAGACTTAGCCTGAAAGTGATTTGCAGGGGGAAATTTGGACACAGGTAGCCTCTTGGGCCAGATCATTGGACTAGAGACCTGACAAGCTAAAGTTGGTCTGGGCTGACGTAGCGTGGGATAGCAAGCCAGATCACAGGCATCCAGATAGCCCCATGAGCTAGTATGAGGGCTGTTCTGAATTTAGGCACCTTTGTGTCCTGGCATGGTACCAACATTGACCACTTTCTTGGCCCACCAGCCCCAATTGCAGTGCTTGTTCATCTCATCCCTCATCTTCACCTGCCCTGACATCTGTCACTTCCCTGTCCAACCCCAGGGCCAGGTAAGACAGCTACTTATCCACATTTCCTCTCCCTCTCTGCAGGATGACATGCACAGGGTCATTGACAGGCAGCTGATGGACACGCACCTGAAGGAACAGAGCCGGCCTGCTGCTGCCTTCTCTAGGGGCCACGGCATAGGGCGGGGGCAGGAACCCAGCACCATGGATGGCAAGCGGCTCTTCTCCTTCTTCAGGAAAATTTAAGTGGGGAGAAGTCAGGCTATTGAGGACGGGGGACTAGAGGCAGTTGAAAAGGGTCTCCCATCAGCTGGAGCAGGGCGGCTGTACTGCCAGCCCAGCTGCCCTGGGGCCAGTTGGTTCTTGAGAACCCACTCCCTTTTGTCAGTGCAATGGAGACTGAGAAGTAGGGGATCTGCTTTGTCCTCTGAAAGCTGCTCTCTACCAAGGGACAGGAATGAACCCTGTCCCCACTGCCCAAGCCAAGCCTCAGCCTGGGCTTCCCCTGGATCCTGTTAGTGAGTAGGGCTCACGTCACTTCCCATGCAGTCCATCGATGGGCTCTCCACTCAGACCCAGCTGATCACAGCCCACACTAAAGGCTTTGCTGCCTCCTTGGATTTTGAACATGGGGACAGAGATTGAGGCTCTCCTGTGCATGCCTCAGGAGGCCTGAGCCTCCACTCCTGCCCCAGCTACTTGCCTGGAATAAGGGGAGGCATAACCCTTCACCCATGTGCATGCCCTCTGCTGGAGTCCCTGTACAGCAGGAGCCCCAGCCCATGGCTGTGAGGCCTAAGAACTGGGTTACCCAAGCTCTGTTGAGGCCACTTTGTATCCCAGGGAAGGTTCTGTCTTCTGGCCGCCAGTACACCTCAGCTTCCTCCAGTGCAGGCAGTCCTTAACCCTAGTGAGGTCTGGGCCCTGCAGCATTCCCACTGGCCCTCTATAGGCTCTAGCCTTCCAGACTTCCCCTCATGGGGTAGGGCTGGGAGAGCACTTGTCTTCCACAGCTCCCTCCCACCTCAAACACAATGGCCTCCAAGGGGACTAGTTTAACCTTATCCTCACACTGAAGGCAGCCGTGGGTGCCACAGGGTGGATGGGGTAAGGCTGCTGGGAGCTTCCAGATACTGCCCGCCGGGCCTACAAGGGACAAGGCCTGCAGCCTGCTGCTTCTGCTCCTTCTGCAGCGGCTACCCCATCTCTGCTGAGGCCCCAGCTCAGAGGCTCTGTGGGCCCAGCCTGCAGCTGCTTACCACTCACTAAGCCTCCTGTCCTCAATGGGGAAAAGCACAGCAGGGCTGAGCGGAAAGAATGTACTTATAGATATGTACATACCACAGTGCTGTAATTTTGTATGTAGCAATTGTGTAAATACACGTATGGATTTTATAATACACATATATAAATCTATAAAGGCATATTTTTAGAAAAACAGCGCACCACTGCTTCTTTTGAAAATAGTCTGAATAAGAATAAAATGAATTTCTACAGAACTCCTGCCTCAGTTCCTGGGTATTTGGAGGGTTTTTTTGTTACAGACATGACTTGTGTGTCAAAAGCCACCACTGGCTGCTGCTGCTATAGAGGGGTTAGTACCAGAAGGGTTACTTGTGAAGGTGGCAACGTCTTGCCCCACACCCTTTTGTCCAGCATAGCAGAAACTTCCAGCAGAAAGCGCTCAAAGCAAAAACTTCCACTGCATCCTTTTGGCACATGAAGAATAAACATGAAGCTTCCCCTGGCACGCTCCCACGTGTGCTCTGGGCCCCATCCACGGAGAACACAGACTTGCCCTCTGATAGTTTCCCAGGGCCCTCAATGGGCACCTAAGCAGCAGCACCAGAGATCAACAAAAAAACAAAAGCTGGACCGAACAGTGGAAGCAGCCAGGCACCCAGAGCACAGCTGGAAGACAGCAAGTAGACCCTGGAGAGGAATTTGGCAGCTTGAACCTTTATTTTTAGTATTTTTTTAAAAAGCATAATTAGAAACTTTCAATACAGAAATAATCCTAGCAAACCTTTAAAAGTTTGTTTGACAGGAGTCTCAGATCGGGTCCACCAGGACACCAGTTCAGCCCTGAGTCCCCCACCCTCACCCCACTCATGCATGTAACACTCTGTTGTCAAAGTCACCTATCACCTGGGCCTTAACAGGCCAGAAGCCACAGAGGCACCTAACTTGGGCTGGAAGCTCCACGATCACCCTCTTATTGCTTGAATTGGCAAACACCTTCACACAGGTTCCCACATGCTCAGAAGCGTGTGATACCTTCTGCCCACCCCACCCTCCTCCGTCAGCCAAGACAGTCCCCAAAACAACCTGCCTCAACTCCCAGCTCACCTGGATCAGATGGAGCCACATACTGCTTGGTCCTGAAGTGTTCACAGCACCTACCTTCCTAGGCCCATAGCCCCAATACAGCCTGAAGCTCAGAAACAGAGGCCTGTCACACAGAACCCCAGCTTTGACGGTTTGGACAAGTGGAGAGACAGGTGAGAAGCCCCAGTTTTATTGATTAAAAACCCATCTACAGTGTTACCATGGAAAATCTGCAGTAATCTATGATGATTGTCCAGTCAGGACTGTGCCTGGAAATTGCCTTGGAAAGAAAATCTAATAAAACGCATTATGGTGTCCAATCAGTTCTTCCCAGTTACATGATCCTTTAGGGGAAAGGGAATCAAACGTCTGGGGAAGGAAGGGGAGGTAATCAAATGTAGATTACCCTGGTTTTTACTCCAGGGGACTGGGGTGGGTAGGTCAATACTAGCTGCCCCCACCCCACTGCCACTTCTTCCCAGTGGCTAAGAAATCTTCCTACCATCTTCATACTAAAACAGGTCTGTCAGTAATGCAAAGCTGCCTATCCTAGCCTGGAGGTGTCATCCCATTGTCCAGAGGTGACTGGTGCTACAACAGAAACTAGCTCCAGTGAGAGGCCCTTGCATATACAGAACAAGGGTGCAAAGCCCCCCCCCCCTTTTCCCATGAAAGGGAAAGAGCCTAACCCACAATGAACAGAAGCCATACATCTTTTCTAAAAATACTGAACCCAAAGTGGGACAGTCACAACTTTTGCTATTGAGCCAATCAAGTCTCAAGGAAATAACTGGGGAACTTAATTCATTTGATTTGGCTTTATGTTAATGATCCCCTTGCAAGCTCCATCTCTGAACAAAGACCCCAGAGACCTTTCTGCTGGGACTGAAACATGTTGGGTAAGTGAGAAGCCATGGTTCCCCTGGGTTTGTAGCAGAGGCATCTGGAAGGCAGAATGAGAAACCTGTTGGCCAAAAGGGCAGAACTGACGTTCTCTGTGGAACTGATGGCCTAGGGCCAGCCAAGGGCAGGGCCTGTGTGGACGCCAGGGTCCCCAGCTCCCAGAGCAGCTGTAGGGCAAGACCCATGTAGAGTGCACTCCATGGGCCCAGGGTTGCCAAAGGCTCAGCTAGGACATGAGACTGGCTCCTCAGGAAGCTGCCGTCGAGATGGGAGAGGAGGGCTTGGGAGGGTCTGTTGCAGCAGGTTGGCAGGAAGGAGGCAAAAGCCAGAGCAGGCTGAGGGTGTGCAGCTGGTTAATGCAATATACACTATGTACAAACTCGTTAATCAGTCCACTCAGCTGGCAGCGTCCTCACCAGGTCCAGGCGCCTCAGCAGGGAGATCGGCACCAGTGGGGAAGGGCAGGCTCGTCCAACACCTTCTTGGCACTCAAGGGGAAAAGGGCAGGAAGTGCCGATGGCGCCTCCCAGTACAAAAAACGTGGAGAGAATTCTTTAAATAACGGCACTAAACTGAGACTGTCCCCCGAGGAGCCTCCAAGAGCCTCGGGCTGGGGAGGGATGCAGTTGCAGTCTCTGCAGTGGGCTGGGGCATTAGCAGCAGCGTTTCTTTCGTTTACTGTTTTTCGTGAGCTTCACCACATCGTTCTGTTGCTGCTGCTGCTGCTTCGCCAAGTTGTCTTTCTTTGCTCGTAGAACCAGCTCTGTGATGCAGTTGAACATCTGGAGAGATGACAGAGCAAGGCTGACCTGAGACCTAGTGCACAGCCCCTGCTGGCCAGCACAGGCCGCTTTTCTGTTCCTCTGTGAACTGTATGTATGTATGTTCTTAAACGTGCATGCTGGGGTGTCTCACCATGTCTATGTGTAGCCCAACCTGGCCTAAACCCACAATTCTCTTCCCTCTGCCTCCCCAGTGCCAGGGTTCCAGGTGTGTTCTGTGTGCCCACAAAACAGACTCCAGGACAGTGTTCTCAGCTTTCCTGATGCTGCAATCCTTTACTACAGTTCCTCATATTGTGGTGACCCCAACCATAAAGTTATTTTTACTGCTACTTCAGTATGATATGTGACCCCTGTGAGGTCATGACCCACAGGTTGAGAATTGCTACTTTAGGAGGAGGTGGTGGAGTTAACGGTTAAAAAGAAATGCTAAAAGACCATAGCTGTCTTGGGGAAGACAACCCCTGGGGTATTTCCAGTCTTTTTCCTGTATGTGGGTATGTGCACGTGAGTGCAGTACCCATGGAAGCCAGAATTGCTCCCGTGGAGCTGGAGTTACAGGCAGTTGTGAGCTGTCTGGCATGGGTGCTGGGAACTGAACTCAGGTCCTCTGGGAGAACATAAACTCTTAATCATCGAGTCATCTTTTCAGTCCTTTTTAGTCTAGAGGAAGAATCAACCAGAACCTCTGAAAAGACAAGAGTATGTTGCTCTGCATATAGCTGGAAGGATGCACAGGCTGTCCACCTCACTGCACCTGGGGCCAGACAACCCTGACTGCCAGTGTCGTGCCAGGATCTATAGGATACTAAGGCAGCTACCAAGCCACAGGGATAAAAAGGCTCAACTAGGGGCTCAGACGTCCTCAAACCAGCGGTGAGATGACTCGGTGCTTAAGAGCACAAACTGTGCCATCACGCAGGCCAGGGGTCGGTCACAGCGCCCCCATTACAAGCTGGGCCCGACAAGCACCTCACTCCAGCTCCATGGGATCCGATGCCCTCTTCTGGATCCTGCACTCGCACACTGCATACACTTGCACAAAGAGCTGAGCTCAACATCGCCATCTACTGAGCAAGTACAACTCGACTCGCTTGATCCTCACAGCCTGGAGAACAACTCTCACTCCCTGTGCACAGGTGAACAAATGAATTACCAGGAGGGAGGTCCCACATGTGTCTGGCTCTGAGGTTCTGTGTTCCCAATGCAGTGGGAACCCAACTTCCCTGGCACCTCTAGACTCCTCGGGGGCCAGTGAGTGGGCCAAGTGGGGCCTGTGCCAAAAGTTCTAGGTTTTCTCCCTCAGAATCACAACTGCTCTTCAAGGTGTTGCTACAAGTGAAGAAGAGGCCTCCAGGGTAGATGCTCCACCCACAAGCCCCAGGAACCTCTCACCAGGCACCCACTTGTGCTCAGAGGCCAGGAAAGCAAGCAACCAAGAGACAGAGAAGAGGTGGTAGTGATGGGCTCAAGGGAGGGCCAACAGGAAGCAGCTGGAATAGAAACTGCATGACTTTGAGGTGGGAAAGATCTGGACTTGACGCCACCTCTCACTAGTTGACTCTTAAGGTTATTCAGTAAGAGGAACTTCAATTTTCCTCCGTGAAATATGGGATCCTACCTCAGAGGACAGCTGAGCTAAGACTAAGGGCCTGCACATGAGCAGCAACAGTGAGCATTAAATAACTTTTGGTCACTCAGATGCCTGAGCAGGCCTGGCATGGGGAGTCTTTGGTAGAGAAGTGAGCTCAGCAGAAAGTTCATGCGTCCTCAGCTGCCCCTAGCCCAGGGATCAGCAGAGCTTACCTCTTCCACATTGAAATTCTCCTTGGCACTGGTCTCAAAGAGCTGGATCCCCATCTGCCCAGCAAATTTGTAGGCATCTTCGGTCTCTACCACCTTCCGCTCAGGGTCGTCATTCTTATTGCCCACTTTAAGACAAAGCACAGTCAGCACCTGCCAGAGCACCAGCTGCTGCTCTCCCGCCGTCCCCACCCTTGGGGTCAAGCCTCACCTAATATTCGGCACACATCGTCACAGTTCTGGTTGATTTCATGAAGCCATCGCTTGACATTGACAAAGGACTCAGCACTAGTGACGTCGTAAACCACAATGACCCCATGGGTCCCCCGATAATACCTGTAGGGCCAAGATGTACATCAGGATTTTGGCCCAGGACAGAGAAGCTGCTTCCCTGGGACCCACTTGCTATAGCAGGATAGTGGCTGGGGAAGGTGAGGGTGCCCAGGGCTAGGGCAACCCTGCACCCAGCCTCGACCACCAGCCAGAGCCAAGCTTGATCAGCAGGACAGCACTGGCTTCACTGGCCTGCCCCTGGCAGCACTGGTGGGGGCTGGTAACAGTCTGAGGTGTACCAGGCCTGAAGAGTCACCCAGGTGACTGGGTGTACCACCAGCTGGAAGTTTCTTTGAAGTTCAGGCAGTTTTTGTGTTTGACATCATGTTATCACCATCCTGGCGATAAATATTCAGTTTCAAATCTTGGTAGTAAAATGGCATTCCTAGAGGCTGCACATTACAAGAAGCCATAGCAAAATGTGTCCCTTTCCCCTGGCGGACAGGTGACACTTCTCCTATTCTTGGCTCACTGTACCAGGAAGGGAGAGTGCAGAGGCTGCACAGGCTTCCAGCAGCTGTAGCAAGAACTCAAGTAGACCTGCAGACCCTAAACCAGCCCAAAGGTCTGAAAGGAAGGACAGTGCCATCATTCCCCTCTGAACATCTGGTACACAGAAAGCCAGACAACACCAACCCTGAAGCAGGCCAGAGGCCACGGCACACCCTTGGCCCCACTCTACATAATCGCCTGGGCTGTTTCTCCGAGCCTTCTACTTTTGATCACTAAGGTCTTAGAACACCTAGACTACAAACCCCAAGGGCAGGCTACCTCCATCCAGCTTTCCTAGAGAGCACTTCCCCAGGCTGGGTCCCATGATGGCTACACCAGGATCCACAGGATCCAGACTGGTAGGGGGCACCCAGATGTCTAGTTACCTCTCTGAGGTCAGACCTATCTCTGGAAGCTGTGAACTGTGGAAAGGTTATTTGGCTTTCATCCCTACCCCTTACCTTAGTTTCCTCAACTATAAAACAGTTTCTAGTACAAACTTCTGAGGGTGGTGGTGAGGAAGAGGAGATAACAGATGCCACCCTGAGGCTGGAAGCAGTACAAAGACGGCGCTGGGTGCTCTTTAGTATCAGGACTAATGTTCCTTTATAGCAATATGGAGTCCCAGATGAAGGTGTCAGAACCAAGAGTGGGTGGGCAGGGCAGAGCACCAGGGCCCTGCTATACTGCTGCCCAAGCATCTGTCCACCCCTCAGACTTAGTGGAATCCGCCCAGGACTCGTCCCAAGGCTGTGAGCCTTCTTGGCTTTGAGCGAGCCTGACGGTTCCACTATCTCAGCTCAGGACCCCTGAACCTGGCACTGGTTCAGCACTCAGCATAGCTTGGTGGATGTCTCTGGGGCAGGTATGGGAACCACGTGGACAGAAGACCGTCCTGCAGCGGAATGCCTTTGGAACCTTTCCTTTGCTGAAGACACCAAGAAACAGCACATCACTGCCCTAGCTCCTGCTGCTCCAGGGGTGGTCCAGAACTCTGGCTAGCGAGACGACACGAGGGCTCCCAGTCTTCCCACCCCAGTGGCTCACATCTACTACCAACTAGGCAGCAGGGCAGCATGACAGCCACTTAGTCCAGTGGCCAGCTGCAACCTCAGCACCCAGGCCTGCTTCCTAGGCCAGTGCAAGGCTTCATCCTTCTCGCTCCGCCCTCTCTCCTCCCACAGCCACCCAAGGACCAGAAATCTCCTCAGGAAGGGTTAAGACTAGGGGATAGTAAAAGAGCTCCTTTAGCAGACACACAGGTTACAAACATTCCCACTCCTACATAGACTTCCACCTCCAAAACATTCAACCATCTCACAACCTTCCCTTCTTCACCAGCCACTGCCACAGGGTGATTAATCTCTCCATGGACCCAGCCTAAAACCCCAAAGTTAGCAAGGCTAACCCTGGTTTCTCCAAACATACAGGCAGACAGAATTCTGAGCCATGGCACTCCAGTCCACCACAGGGAGACAGTATAAACACAGACATCGTCCTAACCCTCAGTTGAGTAGCCCTGTGCTTCCTTGGCCACACTCAGCCTCAGAGGAAATGTAGGGCCCAGAATGGCCACCTGTGCTTCCATGACAGAACTGAAAACATACCACTAAAATCCAGAACTGTTATACAGGAAGGCCTGGCATGTGTCCACAGAGACCAGTCCACCCTGCATGCACTACAACATGGAGCCCACTTCTCAGAAGCACCTTTAGCTGGGAGAGATAGTGCATGCCTTTAATCCCAGCAGAAACAGGTCTATATCTGGGAACTTGAGAGCAGCCATAGCTACATAGTAAAGCCTGTCTCAAAACATACACAGACATGCCTTTATCTGTAAAATGGGGTAAGAGCACACAGCCAGAAGTGAACCATGAGAATGCCAGAGCAGGAGTCCTGGACTCAGGCAAATCCTACATAAAAATCTCTGGACACAGGCACAGACATTAGGCAGCTTGCCCAAGGACACACACAGCAGAAATTTAAATTCCACAGTTTGAGAAACACCTAAGAACTAGGTCTCTACAGGACTCGATACTGGAGTAGTTTCCTCCTTGGGCAGCTCAGTTCCACAAAGGCGCGACAAATGAAGGTGACACGCTAAACAATGGCTTGGGGGTGCAGAAGGGCCCACATACCTATGGTCTTCCAGACCTCCAAAGAGAGAGAGCCATCTCTGAGTAGTCAGGGTGGATGACCAGAGACCGCACAGAACTGACACCCTCCAAGAACTGTCAGTGGTTCACTGGGCACCAGGGAGGACCTGTCACTACTACCCAGTGTGGCAAACACTGCTGCTATTGCCACGAGAAAGGAGCTGCCAGCAAGTAAAACTAAGTACCCACTAGGAGAGTACACAGTCTATATCATGCCAGATGCCAGGGCTGGGTGCTCAAACACTGCAGATCCCTAGCCCTGTGGCTACCACAGCACATCATGGCCTTCTCTTGTATCTTCAGGGAGGGAAGGCCTACCACCACCCACGGAGGCCAGAAACCACCCAGCCCCACTTCCTCACACCCAGTGACATTTCTGACACACTATTTCTATTCAACACTGTCACTCAGCCTCATGCAAACATCCAAGACAAATGGTCCAAGGGAACTCACGTAGAGGTGATGGTACGGAAGCGCTCTTGCCCTGCTGTGTCCCAGATCTGCAGCTTCACCTTCTCCCCATTGATCTCCACAGTCCGAATCTTGAAATCCACTCCGATTGTGGTGATGTAGCTGCCTGTACGAATGTAACCCATTACTTAGGGTAGGGAACCCAAAACCCCACCCCACTGTATGTGCCCCACAGTCAAGGCCTAAGGACAGAGCCCTGGATAAAGAAGGCACAACTGCTCTAATAGGCCCAATGCAGGTGAGACAGGACACAGTGACACAAAGACCACTTCAGAAATCCATGTTGCCAATGAAATGAAAAGGGAAATGACTGGGGAAAGAGGTGGGCTCTATTGGAAAGGCAGGGTAGGGACATGTCGGCTGTGACTGGAGAACAGAGCAGATCTATTCATCCTGGTTTCTCTTCTCTATTTTCTTTCTTTCTTTCTTTCTTTCTTTCTTTCTTTCTTTCTTTCTTTCTTTCTTTCTTTCTTTCTTTCTTTCTTTCGTGTATGTGTGTGTGTTGGAGGAGGGGGTGAGGACCCAACACTGCACCTTCCTGGGGAGATGGTGAGTTTGGGGTTGGAGGTGAATAAGGAGTCAGGGCCAGTTCTCCAGTCCTTTGTGTTATTACTGAGAATTTGTACTGTTGGGTGTGTATGACAGTTGGGCAGTGAGTTTTCACCAGGGCACAAGATGCTTTGGAAATTGCTCTTAAGATATCCATGTGGGGGCTGGAGAGATGGCTCAGAGGTTAAGAGCCTTGCCTACTCTTCCAAAGGTCCTGAGTTCAATTCCCAGCAACCACATGGTGGCTCACAACCATCTGTAATGGGGGTCTGGTGCCCTCTTCTGGCCTGCAGGCATAACGCAGGCAGGACACTGCATACATAATAAATAAATATTTTTTTAAAAAAAGATATCCGTGTGGAAGATGCAATAAGAGCAGCTGCCGACTTCTTCAGTTCAGTACATTGCAGGTTTACAAACACCTGCCTTAAAGCATCATTCCAGCCGGAGCATACCAAGAACTCTTCCAAAAGATAGACACAGACGACCGTGTGAAGTATGGCCAGGGCACGGGAAAGGGCAAAGTTCAAGGTGAGACAGAAATGAAGCAGGAGTTAGCTTAGCAAAGGTGGTGAGGTGGGGTGACAGCCCACACCAGCGCAAGCACCCAGAATCCAGGTCAGCGTCTGGTACCTCCAGGGCCAACACATGTGAGCAAGCAAAGCAAAACAAAGTCAACGCAGCACAAGAAGAAAGCTAGACACAGGTTCTGAAGACCAGTGCTTCTCAACCAGGGAGGCTTTGTTCCGAGGTCATGCAGACAGTGTTGGCTGTCATAGCACAACTGACATCTAGTGGGTATATCTGATCCACACCCCAACAGAAGGCCTGGGTTCAACTCCCAGCACCCACATGGAAACTCACAAACACAGACATACATGCAGATAAACTCCTAGAAACAGCTAAAGAGAAAAAGAACCGACAGGAGCATAGATGACCACAGCCAGCTTCCTTGAAAAGCAATGTGGGAACTGGTGAAGCGGTTCAAGTGGGAAAGGTGCTTGCTGCCAAGCATGATGACCTGAGTTCAATCCCACGTGATGGAAGGAGAAAACCAACTCCCCTCTGACCTATACATACCATGGTGATGTCTGACTAAGAATGGCCCCCACAGGCTCACATATTTGAATGTTTTGTCACTATGGAGTGGAACTGTTTGAAAGGATTTCAAGGATGAGGAGGTGTGGCCTTGCTGGAAGAAGTGTGTCACTGGGAGTTTCAAAAGCCCATGCTAGGCATAGGCTCACTGGCTCTCTCTGTTAGCGTGAGGATCGGGATATAGCTTTCAGCTACTCATCAGCATGGCGCAGGCCACCAAGTTCCCTGCCATGATGATAAACTAAACCTGAAACTGTAAACTAAGCCCCCAATTAAATACTTTCTTTTCATAAAAGTTGCGGTGATCATGGTGTCTCTTCACAGCAGTAGGACAGTAATTAAGACACATGGCATGTCCCCTTTCCCTCAGCTTCAGTCAAATACGGGTTTTGTTTCTCTGTGTAACAATCCTAGCTGTCCTGGAACTCTTGCTGTAGACCAGGCTGACCTCGAACTCAGAGATCCACCTGCGGCTGCCTCCGCAGATTAAAGGCGTGCACTACTACCTCCTGACTTAAATAGAAGTTTTTGTTGTTGTTAGTTTGTATTTTGTTTGTTTGTTTTTTGGGGGGTGGGGAGGCCTGTCCTGAAATTAGCTCTTGTAGACCATGCTGGCCTTGAACTCACAGAGATCCTCATGCTTCTGCCTCCCAAGTGCTGGGATTAAAGACATATGCCACCACCGACTGGCAATACAAGGTTTTTAAAAAGCAATTTGGCAGCATTAAGGAAAGTGTAAACACCCTTAGACCCTGTGACCTAGTGACCTCATCTCTGTGTGTACAAGAAGAAACAATGTATCCCAGAAATGCAGCACTGATTAAAACAGAAGCAACCAGAAGCCACATGACCTGAGCAATGTTAGTGAAGGTCAGAGCATCCAGACAGAAGCAACCTTCCCAGCCATTACAGAACAAAAGGAAGGCTGAGCATAGCAAGCGTATATGCCTTCAATCCCACTACTTGGTAAGTGGATCTTTGTGAGTTCAAGGCCAACCTGGTCTACATAGCAAGTTCCAGGCTAAGCCAGAGATCCATAGGAGATGTAGGAGATGACATCGTCTAAAAGCAATCAGAAACAGGGTGGAGGTCTGTGCACAGCGGGGCTGAAGCGTGTTTCCGAACAGCAGGTGGGATCAGGAAAAGACACCCACACCCCGAACAGAGGCTCCAGGGCTGCAGAGGGACAGTGTGGGACAACTGTCAATTCTTAACGTTATGGACATTTTCCTTAAACTCCTAAGTGTGGGTCACAAGTAGACCCTCAGTAGGAAAGTGAGGAGCAGCAGGAGCTTCTCATTTAAGCCTCTGACCCCACTTTCTCTCATCAAACAACCTAATAATAAAGTCTCCTGCATCAGACAGAATCACGTAGGCTCTGGAACAGGGTAGATTTCAAAATCAAAGCACCCAATAGCACCCAGGAGGACTCACCTGAGAAGGTGTTGTCTGCAAATCGTAACAGCAAGCTGCTCTTGCCCACACCTGCAGAGAGAAGGCATGGAGATGAGCAGGAGGGAGAGGCTTCCCTTTAGCCCATCCTTCCTAAGGAGCTCAGTGGAGCTAAACTCTTCAAGTAAATCGCTGGCCTTTTCCTTGGTCCTCATGTAAGACAAGCAGCTCTCAAGTCCTCTGGGGGAGATGACAGAGGGACTCATGCCCAGGCCCTGTTCTGAGGGCCGCCCCAGACAACAGAGACAAGCAAGAGGAAAGTCACCAAATAAGACCAGTCTACCTGCGTCCTCAGCCAGGTCCTCAGAAAGCCTCATGCTACCTCAGTTAGAAAAGAAACGGAAAGCTGGGAAAGAGCCCTTGGTTTCACCAGGGCATTCTGCATGTGAAGAAACTCAGGCCCACATGACCAGAACCAACTATCAGTCATCTACCCCAGCTAAGTCAGTGAATGAGTGAGGCAGGGGTGTTGTGGGACACCGGTACAGTGTGAAGATGCATTGCTGTGACTGGTTTAATAAAAAGAGCTGAACAGCCTATAGCTAGGCAGGAGGTATAGGCAGGATCTGGTCAGAGAGAGAGAGGAAATAGGAAGAGGAATCTAGGCACAAGGGAGGGACTCCGATCAGCACTAGAGGCAGCAGGACGGCAATACAGAGATGAGGCACTGAGCTACACAATGGAACATAGATTTAAAAGTATAGGTTAACTTAAGTCATAAGAACTCGTTCAGGGGGGCTGGAGAGATGGCTCAGCGGTTAAGAGCGTTGCCTGCTCTTCCAAAGGTCCTGCGTTCAATTCCCGGCAACCGCATGGTGGCTCACAACCATCTGTAATGGGGTCTGGTGCCCTCTTCTGGCCTGAAGGCATATACACAGACAGATTATTGTATACATAATAAATAAATAAAGAACTCGTTCAGAACAAACCCTAAGCTAAGGTCAAGCTTTCATAATTATTAAATAGTAAGTCTCCGCATTGGTATCTGTGAGCTGGTGGCCCAAAGAAAAATGCATCATACAGGGAGTCTGCTGGATACCTACTTGGCTACCGCCCATGGAGGCCTGGACCACTGCACTTGCCACAGCAGCTCCTGGCTGTGTCTTAAGAACCCGGCTTCCCCTTGACACACGTGGCTTTGACTGGCCAATGCACCTACCTGCCCCCTGTCCTCCCGTCTCCATTATCCAAAAGTAGCTATATCAATGAATATATGATTAACCCAGGTCTGCATGGCAGCTCATGATGCTTCCAGAATTCAAACTGTGTCTCCTCAGATAAGGAAACCAGGGCTTGAAGAATGACCTAAGATGCCTCCAAAGAAGATCAGACACAGATTTAAATGCAGGCCTGTCAAGCACCTCTGGACACCTCTGCTGGTATCCTGACAGCCTTGTTTGCTTGCTTCTTCCCTCCTCCTATTTTTTGGGAGGAGTGGGTGGGTATCACGTAGACAGGGTATCATGTAGCCCACGCCGACTTGAACTGACCATGTAGCACAGGATGGCCTTGAATATGATTCTTTTGCTTCCACCTCCCAAATGCTGGGGTTATAGGTGGGCTGGGGATTGAACCCAGGGCTATGTGCATGCGAGGCAAATACTCTACCACCTGAGCTATATTCCCAGCCCTTGATGTGGGCACTTTCAGCCCGTTTAGTAGGAGTGCAAATGACTTCAGTTTCTTTGAAAAACAATTTGACAATACCAAGAAAAATGTAAAAGCCCAGCCCCTGGGATGTAGTCTCCTCACCTCTTCAGAAAGGCCGCACAAGAACAAACACAATGTATCAGTATGGACATGACTTTAAACCCAAGCAGCCAGAAGCCACATAACCATCATTCTCTCGCATCTTTTTCAGGAACGTCTTTATGACCCCAGAGCTCCTACACCCATCCTTTTTGCTCTATTCTAACAGAAATGTCTTCAAAGGTATCAGATCTGAACCCAGGACCCCATGATGTCTGAATTATGACTGAATGAAAGCAAACTGTAAGGATATGTGCCTACCATGAGAAACCCACGGTTTGATTCCAATTCTCAAAGATAACATTGCTCCACCCCCAACCAAGACTTCAAACCACTGCCGTGGACTGAGACACACAGTTGTTCTCTAACTAACCCAGACATCCTCTCCTGGCCATGTCCAGTGAGCAGGCTGGCAGGGACACCCAGAAGAGCTCGCTTCTCTGAGTACACCTGGGTCTGAGAGGACCTGCTCCTGAGCACAGGGCTCCAGCTGCTCGCCTCCAGCTTACAGTGCTCTTGCTCAGCACCACTTCCTCATTGTTCCGCCATGAGGCTTCCTGCTAAACCCAAGGAGAGCCCAAGTTCTGGGCTGGTCCTCATGGTGTTCTGCCTGATACTAACACCCCATTGGCCCTGAGGCCTCCTCTGCTTCCTCCTGAAGCCTTCTAGATCCAGCTTACTCAGCTAAAAGTTCACTTCTGGCCACTACGCAGTGAGTTCCTTAAGCACTAAGGAACCTCGCCTCCTTCACCCTATGCATCCATTCAGTGCTATGAGCTGAGTCCAGCACTTAATAGCTACCAACTAAACACCCTCCACAAACTGACGGCTCAACAAATATCAGTCTCAGTGAAAGTCATGGAACATCATGCTATTACAGCAGCATTACCAGGTCCCATGAAGCAGCTTTCAAACTTTAGGGGCAGGAGCCAGCAGAATCCTTTTTTCCCCCCTTAGACAGAGTAGATAGACCAGGCTGGCCTCAGACTCACAGTCACCTGCCTGTGCCTCCCAAGGTGCTGGAATGAAAGATGTGCAATACTACATCTGGCCTCTATTACTATTATTAAATTTATCCAAATCTCAGGTCTCTAATAGACAAGGGAGAGGTATCATCTGTAGTGACAGCTGGACCTGAAATCCTGAGCTACAGAATAACCACTAGTCACTACAGGGTCTGCCGCCACAGACCGATACCAACCTCCTGCACTGCTCTTCCGGAGGGACAGCAAATGAGACATGCCACCTCTGGACTATCCCAGCTGCTACCTACCCTGCAGATGCGCCCATCTTACGGGACATACTTTCACCGTGGTAGTGCTTTCTTTTAGCCAGTCTGCTACCTTCCAAGGGGCACAGGCCTCAGCACATCTGCTGCCTCTTGGCAGGCAAGCGATGCCACCCTTGGCTGTTACCCCCTCCTCTGTACACTACTTTGGGCTTCACCCCAGCTTTGCCCCACTGCTTCGCTCTGGGCCACAGACCCCTCAATTTTCTTTGCTTCAGCACCATCGTGCTGTGAACTCAAGTAAAGCGATATCAACTTGACTGCGTCCTCACTGACAACCTTCTGGTGTAACTCAGACAAGCCATGTCTGCCTCCAGCTCCAGCCTGCCCATCTGCTAAGGGTTTTAACTAGGTCTCTGATAGCATACTAGTCTCCAGGTTCTACAAATGATGGTAACTGGCATCAGTGGGTGCCATTATAAACCAAAGCCAAAGTCAGAATAGCTGAGAAGAAAGTATAGTATAGAACCTCAGGTACAAAGACAAGAGAGCCACGCCCAGGGAATACATCCCAGAAGTGACTACAGTGTGGCCAAGTGGGATGGAGGACTCTGGGTTTCTAAGCCCAGCACCACCTGCCCTCCCAACACTGGCTCCAGCTTTGCTTCTGAAAACTGTGTGATTTGGGGCAAGTCAGGCAGCTCCTCTAAGCCTGAGTTTCCTTATTTGACAAACCACAGAGGCCATGGGTGAGAATCAGATGAGAAAGTGCGTGTGAACCATTTAACGACACACCTTAAGAAGCACACACTCGAGGGGCCCAGGGCAGGCAGGTGAAGGCAGACCCCTGCTCAGCTGCAGAATATCTCCCAGTTTCCAAAGTGTTCAACTTTGGGGGGGTCAGCCAAATGCCAGGAGAAATCAAAGAGCAAAGTGCCTCCCTCCTCTCCACGACCCAGGCCTACACACTCATACTGAGCTGGGAGCCAGACCCCAGACCCTGACCAATGAGTCTTCTCCCACGACTGACTTCTGAGCAAAAAAAAAAAAAAAAAATCAATACACCATGTAAAATACACTGTAAGAAAGCAAGCCAAAACCATCTCTTGGGTTTCACAGAAAAGCCGACAAGTTACATCTTCTTGCTGAGTTTGACCCTTTCAGGTTTAGAATATTAACACTGGCACAAGACATCTTTAGAAAGAGTAAGACCTCTGACCCACGGTGACTTAACTCTGAAAGGAAAGAGCCCCTCGAAACCAAGGCCAGAGAAGAAAGCAAATCCTCAGGGTCCAGAACAACGCCACAGGCTGTGATTCAAACTACAGCCAACCAGCCTTCCTCCTTTCTAACTCCTTACACCCAGCCAGGCCCTAACTTTTCCCAACATCATCCCTCATTCAGCAACCACTGAAACCTCAGTCCTCTTCCACAGGATCCAAACCACCAGCCACAGCCCAACCCGGCCCACTGGTGACTTCCATGACCCATGGATGACACTGCCACCCAACAAGCCTACATCCTGAGTCTCAGGGGACAGGGTGCTCCATTTCCTTAATGATCCATAGGCTCTACCACCAACCTGGCTGTCTCAAGTCACATGACCCTCTATCCCACACTCAACTGAAGTCTAATCTATAGACTCGGCTGCTCCCCAGCCACCTTCCAAAACATCATATAGTCATAGCACCTCAGCTGCACTCCCATAAACATCCTGGGACCTGCCTCCCTGAACTCAACATCACCCTGTAGATCTGGTCACCTACCACACTCCAAACATCTCTAAAATGTTTCTTCCTTGGTCAGAAACCAGTATGACTTTCCTAAGGCTGCTTGGCGTTCATTCACTGAATAAAACGCATTTTAACACTGGGTACCAGAAGTTGCTCGGTGAATCAGAGACGGAGCAGTACCGAATGGAGTGTGTGTACATGAACAAAGCACTTAAATATTGGATGAAGCCCCCTCCCCCCCCCGTAAGGTAACAGCAAGCACTCTCCACGCACTGAGTGCCAGGCACTGTTCCCATCACCGTGAGTCTAACACAGCCCTGTCAGGCAGATGTACTACTACTCTGAACCAAGGGAAGACTTAGTAAGGATTCTGCAGGAATGTGCTTATGGCTTTACCTGCCGCACCTCATCCAGGCGCACGGCAACCCGGAGACGTAGGTCCTGGAAACACCCCCATTTCACAGAGGCCCCAGTCTTCACTGGGGTGGGAGGGAGACTCGTGCAGACAACAGTTACTTACGGGTTACAGGCGCTAAGCACTCTCCCTACTTTCGCTCCCCGAATACTCACAACGCTCAGTTTAACAAGTCCCCACTTCTCGAATGCAGGAACTGAGGCTCAGAAAGGTGAAGCAACTTGCCCAAGGTCACAGAGTGAAAAAGCCTGTCTTCCCGGGACTCGAACCCGGGTCTCTCCAACTCCAGCGATCGCGCGACTTGACCAAGGTCACACGTGAGGCAGGAGCCAGCGCCGGGCCATGCATCCCGCGCGATGGGCACCCCGACCCGCCGAGGAGCAGCGCGGAGCCCCCGGCTGCTCCCCCGGGGCCTGCGGCCGCCGAGCTCCGCGCCTCCCGCCCGGCGCGGGCCGCGCCTCCCCGCCCGCCCGCCCGCCCGCCCCGAGGCCGCCGCGGGCCGCGCCCGGCAAGGCCCGCGCTGCCTCCGGCCCCTGCGGCCCTCACCGCTGTCGCCGATGATGAGCAGCTTGAAGAGGTGGTCGTAGTCCCGGGCCATGGCGAGCGGGGGCGGCGCGCGCGGGCGAGCGGGCGGGCGGGGTCGGCACTGGCCTCGCGATCCGCAGCTCCCTCCCGGCTGCTCCGGCAGCGGCGGATCCACTTCCCGAACAAACAGCCGGAACTGACAGAAACACCGCCCTCCGCTCCCCCCACCCTCCTCCTCCTCTTCAGCAGCCGCCGCCGGTGCCACCGCCTCCCTCCTTCCCGCCCCGCCCCGCCACTGCGCAGGCGCGGCGTCTGGCCCCGCCTCTGCGCAGCCGCAGCCCTGGCCGGCCGCGCCCTCTTCGCGCGTGCGCACGACGCACGCTCTCCGACGGAGTCCCGTGCGGTGCGATCGAGGCGGCCGGGGACCGGAGGAGACCCGAGCTGTTCGTCCAGCTCGACGGAAGGGAGGCGGTGCCGGCTGCAGCTCGTCCTGGAGGTCAGCGCTGGGCGGAAGTCGCCTCCGAGCCCCGCGACCCCGGGAACCTGACGCTTTTGACCGAACGGGAAGCGGTTCCGGATTCGGAATCGTAGGACGCACCCTGGTCGCCTGCGCGGCCGCTCCTTTAGCCTCAGTTTCCCGTAGCCGAAGGAGCCTGGGGCGCCGGAACTCAGCCATACGCAATTCCGAACCAACCTCAAGATTTTCCAGTTTGGGTGGATGCCCACCTGCCCTTCCCCGTGCGCGGCCACCGCCATCCTCACTCCATCCCTGTTTCTTTGACTTGTCCCAGCAGGCTGTCAAGTAGCCCAGGATGGCCCCAGGCTCGCCGAGTAGCCGAGGATAGCCTTGAACTTATGACCTTCCTACCTGTACCTCCCTAGTCCAGTTTTATGTGGTGCTGAGACTCGAACCCAGGACTTCGCACCATGCTACTCAAGCAAGCACTCTGCGAGCTGAGCTCCACTCACAGCCCCCTCGTCATGGTTGATACAACCTTCCAATCCTTCCCAGCCAAGCTCCTGTTGGGATACTGCCGTGTTCTTTCAATCTCCTGATCTTTCCCCATAAAAAGCAGTGATGATGGGGTTTTTTAACATTCTCACAGAATTTAGAGTTTTAGTTTTTCCGTCTGAATCACTCTTCATAGTAACACATTAAAGTTTCTTGGACAGCGTGAAATACTTAATAGTTGGATAGATACATGCTTTCCCACGAATTTCGTTTTTTTTAAGATTTATTTATTTATTATGTATACAACATTGCTTCCATGTATGTCTGCAGGCCAGAAGAGGGCACCAGATCTCATTATAGAAGGCTGTGAGCCACCATGTGGTTGCTGGAAATTGAACTCAGGACCTTTGGAAGAGCAGGCAGTGCTCTTAACCTCTGATCCATCTCTCCAGCCCTTTCCCACGAATTTCTTTCTATGTGTATTTAAGTACACATATGTATTGCCTTCCTTACGAACGCACAATATACTTCTAGCAACCCTATAACTGCCTCACAGTGTGGTTCTCCATCAGATGCTTGTACTATCCCTTAATCACTCTGCTGCTAGTAGATTCATGCAGTTCGTCATTTCTTGCTATTCACGGCATTACAGGCAACCTTGAGCAGTACGTGGAGTGTCTGGTGTGCAAGACTTGAACTGCTCAGTTGTCTGTAACTCCAGTCTGAGGATCTGTCATTGTCCAGTCTTGGCAGGCACTGCAAACAAATGGTGTATAGACATTCATTCAGACTGACATTCACACACATAAATTAAAAACCTTGCCGGGTGGTGGTGGTGCATGCCTTTAATCCCAGCACTCGGGAGGCAGAGGCAGGCGGATCTCTGTGAGTTTGAGGCCAGCCTGGTCTACAAGGGCTAGTTTCAGGACAGGCTCTAAAAGCTACAGAGAAACCCTGTCTCAGAAAACCAAAAATAAATAAGTCGGTCTTAGGGTAGACCTTAGATAAGCACTCCGGTCTCCCTGGCCTGTGAAGCAGTGGATCACATTTGCATACCTGCTCCTCAGTTAGGAAGGCTGCCGGTTTATGCCATCTTTGAAGTTCACCCCTGGAAAGCTTTTGGATAAGCCACATAGCCCTGTCTCAGAGCCTGTGTCCCCACAGAATGTTGTAGATACTACTATGGGGTCAGTGCCTGTGACAATAGTGACCGGTGTTCATCAGTCATTCTGTGGGGACTTTGAGCCATTTCCTACTGTAGACTTTCAGAATTTCCAAGGCAGCAACCCGATGACAGGGCTGCCAGATACTCTGGGCAAGTAAAGCAGAACTGACCACAAGGAGATGAGAGTCTCAGTTGCCCTAAGTGTCACCTAGCCCCCAGCAGGTATTAATTCCTTCGTCTTATTTTGTAACTCCTTAATGGCTTCTATTTACTATATCCCACATTGTAGAGGATATTAAACTTTTTCCCTTGAAGAATTTGCAGACTCAGATCCACTCATGAGGACTTAAAAAATAAATGATAGAAGACACTAGATAGAACAGCTGTCAACTCTCCACCTGGACTTCAGAAGAGACAACTGCCACCGTTAGCAAGTGATGGGAAAGATCCCAGCAGAAAGATGCCATGGTGACACCTGAGCAGAGTTGGGCCCTGAATGTCAGCTGCATTTAGACAGGCTGTCTCAGCCTCTGAGAATCCTGTTTTGGCTTGGATATGCTTCTGGTACCCCAGCACATTCTCTGAAAACACTGTCTCACATTCACTCAGCTGCATCAATGAAGAGCCCTTGACCCGTAAACACACGTGCTGTGTTGTAAATAAACCTCCAGCCTGATCAGAAGCACATACAGCTGGAAATCTCACCACCACCCCCCTCCCGGTCCTGAGCTGTGGCCCGGGAGCCCTACAGCTTCTCCTCTTCCTACCTGAGAAGCTGCAGGAGTCAACAGGAGTCTCCCAGCAGAGAAACAGCATCAGCTATACAGATTCATGGCGGCAGCAGCCACATAGAGCTGCAGGACTTGAAGTGTGTGGTAAACAGCAGGGGGCAGATACCAAATAGTAAAGCAAACAGTGACAGCCAGACAAAGCTGTTTTTAAAACATCACTTCACCTGGTAACTAGACTCATGCAACAAATTCAATCATTTGATCCATTCATTAATTCAGTAAATATGGGTGTGCTTACTAGATTTACCCAGAAGCAAAACACCACCCACATCTTCACGGTGGGAGAAGCAAGTCAGTAATTCAACAATTACTGGGAACTGGAGAGAGGGCCCAAGAGTTTACAGGCACTTGCTCTTGCGGAGGGCCAGTTTTGGTCCCCAGCACCCACATAGCAAACAGTGTCCAGGAGAACTGTTGCCCTCTTCATTTCTACAGGCACCAGGCTCTCACACATACAAACCGCCCATGCATATTTTTTAAAAAGTAATGTTTTAAAAGAACAAATTTTAAATTAAAACCACAACAATTTTTGGGAGCCTACTTTATGCCTGGCACTGGTCTAACAGCCAGACACTTAGCAAAATTTAGAAATCTACTTTCACACTCTTTGGGAGTATGGGACATGGATCAGAAGAGAAGTATAGCAGATAGGGGCTCAGAATCAAGAAGTTCAGAGTGGCAGGCCTCTGTTCTTAGCAGTGAACAAAAGGCAGGTGGTAAGCAGGGCTAGGAGCTGCTGAGGGGTCCAGGAGAAGGACTAGGAAGAGGGGGGCCTCTGAGGCCTTGAAGAAGGGTGGCACCTAGAAGTCAGCAGTGTGGGTTTGGGTCAGCACAGGAGAGGCCTGGACAGAGGTGCAATATATCAGTAAATTCGAGGGCTTTCACACTGGCCCTTTCCCTGAGTCTCACAGTGTCCATGAGAACCTGTGTGCCTTGCTTTGTGCAGAGCACACCCTTACCATTCAGTGCAGATGACGGCCTGTGGTGGCCATGTACCACACCTATTCCAGAGCTGGACGGCAGGCAAGACAGACAGGGTTCAAAGCTGACTACAAAGCCCCTGTATCTCTGAAGCACCGAACTGTACATCACTTCCTTCAGCATCAGAACTAGTCAGAGTTCTAATAGAACACGTTACAGCTGGTCCTCTTAGACTGGCCCCAGGCCTGGGGGCAGATGGCCTAGTCCCATGTTATACCTCCAGCATTGCAAAACACTAAAGCTGGGGACTTGAAAAAGAACTGAAGTGCCTGCCACCCAAGCATAAGGTTCCCTATGTGTGGCAGCTTGTGGCCATAATCCCTGCACTGGGTGAGTGGAGACAGGAGGATACTTGGAGCTCAAGGGCCACCAGTCCAGGATTAAGAACTCCAGCTTCAATGACGGACGCTGCCTCAAAAAAATAAGATGGAGAACAGTCTAGAAGACACTTGTGTTTGGTTTCCATGCCTGTACACACACACACACACACACACACACACACACACACTCTACCTGTTCCTGCATACAGATACATGCATATACACACTCCACAACAAAAGTAAAATTCCTTTGTCCTTTTTAAGGTGGAATCTTATTCCATAGTTCAGATGAGCTTTAATTTATAGCATTTCTCCTGACCCAGGTCCCTGAGTTTGGCGATATAGGTTACTGTGACTTACTGCTCTGCTCTAGCAAGACTTAAAACGTCTTGGAACATCCTCATAGGACTACACCTAGAGCATTGCTGGCCGGGGGTGCTAGTGTACCCACCCCTTGAATCCCAGCTCTCAGAAGGCAGAGGCAGGCCAGACTTACTTGCAAGGTCTCAAGCATGTCGTAAGATCCCATTCCACAAATCTTGACACCATCTCAGAGGTCAAGGGTTGGGAACACTCATCTTTGACAGTTACGTCTTTGTGATCAAGGATACACCATTTTGTAATTGATTTGGGAACCCTGCCTCTCTAAAGACTTTCCCAGCCAGTACCCTGTAAATGAGGTGAGAAATTGCTCAGCTTGCAGCTGAAGAAGCTAGGAAAAACCTGGGGTGGGTGGAGTCCCAGGCCAGTCCTCTGAACCTGGCTCATCCTTTAAAAAAAAAAAAAAAAATTTATTATGTTTACAGCATTCTGCCTCCGTGTATGTCCGCACACCAGAGGAGGGCGCCAGATCTCATTACAGATGGTTGTGAGCCATCATGTGGTTGCTGGGAATTGAACTCAGGACCTCTGGAACAGCAGCCAGTGCTCTTAACTACTGAGCCATTTCTCCAGTCCCTGGCTCATCCTTTTACCCAGGGTCCTCCACGGCCTTTTTTTGTTTCCTCTGAGTGCCAGACCAGGAAGTTCTGGAAGCACTGTTCTGAGAGTAAAAATGCTTAAGCCTAACCCTCCACAAGATGAGAGGGTGACATTGCCACTTCTTAGCCATATAATGCTGAGCATGTTGCCTCAATCTCCTCCTCTGGAGAGGTGGTTCAGGGGTCAAGGGTTAATCCCACTGGTTGCTCTTCCAGAGGACCCTGGATTGGTTCTCGGCACCCACATAGCAGCTCACAGCTCCAGTTCCAGGGGACCCAATGTCATCTTCTGACTTCTGTGGGCACCAGAAATGTGTGTAGTGTGGAAGCACATATACAGACAAAACACACACCAACCTAACTTAAAAACAAACTAGGGGGCTGGAGAGATGGCTCAGTGGTTAAGAGCACTGCCTGCTCTTCCAAAGGTCCTGAGTTCAATTCCCAGCAACCACATGGTGGCTCACAACCATCTGTAATGGGGTCTGGTGCCCTCTTCTGGCCTGCAGGCATACACACAGACAGAATATTGTATACATAATAAATAAATAAATAAATACTAAAAAAAAAAAAACAAAACTAGAGACCCTAGTTTCCAGGATGCTTCAATTAAATGTTGAGCGGTAAAATTATAGCTAATACCTAAAAGGAAGCCGAGAACATTTTCAGTGACTCCAAATTCCTCATTCTACAAATGAGGAACTGGGTATGAAGAGCTCCAGTGAGCTGTCAGATGCCATGCAGCTGCCAGGCGCCAGGACAAATAGCCTCCTCCAGGGCTGCTGTGCCTCCGTTGTGACAATTCTTACCACTGGACTGCCTGGGAGCTTTCACCGGCCCAGCAGTCCAGAGGAATAGAATTCAGTGTGCTCCAGAAACCCTGAGTCATGTCTGTGACAACCTCCAGTCTTCTGAACACACTGCTCATCCTCCTCCGGTTTCTGGAACTGGAAGCTGTTTTTCCTTCAGCTTCTGCTCACTGGGTGTGCCCCACCCTCTGCACATCAGGTCACCCTCCCAGCTGGGATGGATGAAACACTGAGGACAACCTGCTACTTGGAAGAGGCTTCTGGGCTGTGTATTTTACCCCAGCCTGGGAGAGGAGAACACATATACAGACAGCTTGTTTGACAGATGCCCTAGGTAGCTAGGACACTGGACCATCTGAATCCCAGTTGCCATGGCTACCAGAAGCTGAAACCATTGGCTGCTTGGCTATGGGGACTGACTCAGCTGACCTCTCAAGATCCCTTCCAGCCCTAGGATTCTACAGTTACCCCCAGCCAGATGACACCAGGTCTACTGTGAAATAAGAAGTCTGTGACACGTGACACTCAGAATAAAAGGATCCCACTAGACACATCTTAGAGGTTACTTAGTCTCATACAGCACTGTCAGTCAGAAGCCCACTTTTTTACCTCTGCTATACTGTTAGTGACGCTGGTCTTTTTTTCTTTTTTGCTTGTTTTTTGAGACAGGGTTTTTCTGTGTAGCTCTAGCTGTCCTGGAACTCTGTAACCAGACTGGCCTTGAACCCACAGAGATCTGCCTCCCTCTGCTTCCTGAGTGCTGGAATTTAAGGCGTGTGCCACCACCACCTGGCCAGATACTGGTCCTTTTTATTTTTGTTTTTCAAGACAGGGTTTCTCTGTGGCTTTGGAGCCTGTCCTGGAACTAGCTCTTGTAGACCAGGCAAGCCTCAAACTCACAGAGATCCGCCAGCCTCTGCCTCCTGAGGGCTGGGATTAAAGGCGTGCGCCACCACCGCCCGGCTTATTTTAGTTTTTTCTAAGACAGGATCTGATGTAGTCCTAACTATGTAATTGAGGATTACTGCCTCCTAAGTGCTGGGATTATAGAACTGTGCCACTACTGCCACCGAGCCCAGCACTGACCAGTAATTTTGATAAAGGTTTATTTCACATTGGGACCAGGGAAGCTTGCATAACTAGGGGGCGTGCCACGAGCCTTTCTAGGAATTAGGAGGAAGTCATTCATAAATGAGGCAGATATTGAGCTGCAGCTCTGGTTCCCTCTTGCATGTCCCTGGGCCATAGAACATTGCTCCACAGAGTGGACCTGACCATCAGGACAGAGCTGGGAAGTAGTCACTCAGGCCCTGGCTTCCCCACATAAGGGAGAACTCAGGTTCGAGACCAGCCTGGTCTACAAGAGCTAGTTCCAGTGCAGGTTCCAAAGCTACAGAGAAACCCTGTCTTGAAAAACCAAAAAAGAAAAAAACCAAAAAAAAAAAAAAAAAAAAAAAAAAAAGGGAGAACTCAGGCCTGGTTGTGCAGTGAGCCTGGGCAGAGACGCCCATGGAAGAAGCTCTGACAGCAGGGCAGACTGAAAAACAGACCAAGACTCATTTATACTTTCAACAAGAGCATAAAATGTCCCTATTCTTGATGCAGAGAGCTTCGTGTATAAGGCATAGATGGCTGGAGATTATTAAAAAATCTGCTTCTTGCCTGGGGTGGTAGCGTACACCTTTAATCCCAACACTGGGAGGAAGAGGCTGGTGGATCTCTGAATTCAATGACAGCCTGGATTACACAGTCAGAGACAGACAACAAAACCCCCACTTCTTTCAAGATGAAATCAAAGCCTTTATTAAACACTCCTCCTGAATGGCCTACACCCCCAAGACCTGGAACCACAGAGGTGGATGAGCATCACCGTCTCGACAAGTCAGAACAACCTAAACGCAGCATCCGGCAGAGCTCTGCAGCTCTGTACCCACTCAGACCCTGGGAGTTCACAGCCAGAAGAAGAATCTGGGCCTCGTAGTGCCAAACAAAGCCCCCTAGCTGCCACTCTGAGGTTTATGAGCGCACTTTTCTTTCTCTTCTCCAAAGATAAGGGCAAGAGATGGAGGAGACAATTTTCAGTTGTGTGTGGGTTTGATTTAAGGCTTTGGCTCTGGTCAGTTGAATACTAAAATACTTTCTGGGAACTCCATCTCCTGAGCTTCCCCTTGGAATAAACGCATTTTCAAAAATGAAAACAGTGAACAAAGATGTAGAGCGGAGCTTCTGCAGAGGACCTGGCCGTCACGTCAGGATGGTGTCATCCACCTGCTCCACGGAGTCCGCCTGACTGGCCAGCTTCTTCAGCGACCTTCGGTTGCATTCATTCAGCGCCTCCAAGCTGGCCACGTCCAGGATCTTGGAGAGTGACTGTGGAGAGATGAGGAGAAGACAATCAGAACACAGATTCAGGGTGGATGCCAAGCTGAGACTGAGTCACTGGGGTAGAATGCCGCAACATAAGAACCTTGAATGGACCAGAGACAACTCAGAAAGCGTCTCCTGCGCCTTTCCTAAGCTGGAGGCTGCAGGCCACAGTTTTCTGTTACACAGTGCTGCTGAGGGAGGGCGAAGGGCCCGGCTTGGGGCTCAGATGGGGCGCCCTGCCTAGGCTTCTGACATGCCTTTGGTTCCACCAAAGAGTCAATTTGCTCCTGAAATAAGTCACAAGGTACCTGAATCTCCACCTGCCCTAACAACTAACACACACTGTGGCAGAGAGAACAGGGCTTCGCTTCTCTACTACCGCTCAAGGACAGCAGGACAAATGCCGCAGTCTGTGCTGCTGGCATGCCAGGACGGCTCCCACCTGAAACAGCTCCTCGCCCTGCCTCATCTTCAGCAGGTTCACAATGGCCTGGTCACTGTAGGCCCTCACTACAGTGTTCTTGTCCTTGGTGTTGTCAAGAAGAGCCTTCAGGATGGGCTTGATGGCCTGGGGCTCCAGGGGAGGCCGGGGGTCCTTATTTGCCCACCAGATCATCTTCTCAGCAACCAGCCTGATGTCACTAGATGGGTTCTGCAGACACTGTGAGAGGAACACAGGGATACATATCTAGACTGCTTCTCAGAAAAGCCTAGATTTCCAGGGTGGATACTCCCTCCAGCATGAACACCTGACTAACTGTTCCTGCTTCAAAAGTAACAGTATGACAGAGTTCCTTCCCTTGGCAGGTGACATAATGTCTTCTTTCCCCATCTCATATAGTGTTGCCAGCCCCTTGGCTCACAATTCCTGGCCCACGTGAGGTTTTCACTTCCTCACATAGGCCATGTTCTTTTCTGCCCAGGTCTTTGGTTGATGTCAGTCACACTGTCTGGGATGTGCTCGCCCTGGGATCCTCATTCAAATGGTTCCCCCTCACCCTTCAATTCTATCTAATCCAGGCCTTTCTCTGATAGGCTCCAGGGAGCTCGTCTGCCTTGTTCATGCCCACATCTTCAGGGTTAAACCCAGCAGACCTTCAGTAAATGAACACTAAGTGAACAAGCGAATGCAGGCTCATCTGGTCACAGGCATTCCAGCTAATGAGACCCTTTCTAAACTCAGAAGTGGGATTAGCCATCTTCAGCAGAGGGTGGCTCCTTTCTGGAACCTCATTATTCAGTGAGGTCTAAGTACAGTAGCACTGTAATTGCCTAGGGGCTGGTCACAGGGTTTCCAGCATGGCCCAATCCTACTAAAATGTTAATTTGGCTCTGACCTCTGTGCACATTAATGTTTGAGAAGGGGGCTGTCAAGTAGGGAGAGCCCTGCTGTGATGTCGGGTCACCTGGTGCATTCACCTACTCCCTTGTTCCCCAGGATAGCAGAAGTTACAATCCTCTTGCCTCTGACTCCCAAGTGCTGAGATTACAGGCATGTACCAACACATCAGGCTCCCTAGCTATCTGAATTAGAGCCTGGGACCTACACAACAGTCAGACTGGTAAGTGTCATGCCAGCTAAGGGAAGACAGGCAAGGAGATTATTAGAATTCAATTCAATCCCCAGGCACGGGGGCACATGCCTTTAATCTCAGCACATGGGAGCAGAGGCAGGCCTCCTTGAATCTATAGACTGGGTCAGCTAAGATTGCATAGTAAGATCCTGTCTTGGTGGCCAGTGAGATGCTCAGCTGGTAAAGGCAACTACTGCCAAGGCTGAGGACATGACAAGACCCTCCAGACCTATGTGGGAGGAGAGAATGTGCCCTGGCCTCCAGACCACACACATCTCTCCCACCTGCTGCTACAAAAAAAAAGTTTTTAAAAATTTTGTTTTGTTTCAAGACAGGGTTTCTGTGTAGGCCTAGCACTAGCTCTGTAGACCAGGCTGGCCTCAAATTCACAGAGATCCACCTGCCTCTGTCTCCCAAGAGCAGGGATTAAAGGCGTGTGTGAGAAAGTGGTTGCTACCTTGATTTGGAGTCACAGGTCTAAGAATGTGAGCAAACACTGAATGTGCAGCCTGAGAAAAAGGCACACACAGAAGCACGTTGCCATTTCTTCCCAGATTCCAAAGGAGCTCTGCTGTGGGACAATGGTCTGTCCCTTATCAACTGTGTTTTAATAACACACTGACTGGCCAGTAGCCAGGCAGGAAGTATAGGCGGGGCAATGAAAACAGGAGAATTCTGGGAAGAGAAAAAGTCAGTATGCAGCTATCACCGAGACACAGAGCAAGCAAGATGAGAATGCCTCACCAAAAAAGGTACCAAGCCACATGGCTAACACAGACAAGAATTATGGGCTAATATAAGTTATAAGAGTTAATAAGAAGCCTGAACTAATAGGCCAATCAGTTTATAATTAATGTAGACCTCTATGTTTTCCTTGGGACTGAATGACTGCAGGACCAGGTGGGACAGAAACCTCAGACAACAGAGCTCCTCATGAACTGTCCCCACTCACCTTAATGAGGAGGCTGGAGAGTCTGGGCGGCAACTGCCCACCTCCTGTCTCGATGTGATACTTCATGAGGAAGCCCATGCCCCGGATCCCACTCACGGCAATGGGGATCTGTGGAGAACAGCAAAAGTCACCCAGGAGGAGACACCCACTCCTGCCTGGAAGCAGCAGGACCAGGGAAGTGTCCTGCCCCCAGGAAGTACAGACCCTCACTGCCATCTTATCCTGGATTACCCCTCACCAATAGCGCCACTGCTCTCATTTAAACATCTGCCAGATGGTAGGGCAGAACAAAGTCAATGGTTGCCACAAAGAAGGATCAGAGATCTGACCAAGAGGGACTATCATCCTCTTCTAACCCAACATCTCTGCTTAAGATGATTAAACTGGAGACTGAAGGACTCATTCACTCAGCATTTAACCAGACACAATAGAACCCAGGATCTGAACACTCAGACACAGTGACGGAGGAGGGTCAGGGAAGGACAGGACCGGGTCTTACCCTATCTGCCACGGCATTGCTGAGGATCATGTCCTGAATCTCATTGCTGTGTTTGCCTGCACAGAGTCTGCTGGGAGCCACATTCACAGCCACAGAGAGTGCCAGGCTCCGGCCATGCCGAACCATCCAGTCAATACCAGATATGTCAGCTGGGCAGAAGGACACAACCGGCATCAACTTGCACTTTACAATACACTCCCACCTTAAGATCCCGGGGCTTATCCCCCACTGAGACCAGGGTGCAGAGTCAAGGAACCAGAAACCCCTGCTTTCATGGCAGCTCTCAGGCTGCTCCTGGCTTGCGGCTATGTTCTTTGAACAGCAATAGGCAGGGCTACAGAAGCACCAGAGACCCCAGTCTGCTCTAGCAACTGGATGCCCAAGGACAAGTGTAGTTCAGGGGCTTCAAGAGCCTTCAAGTGGGGGGAGACAAGTGTCTGAGGCTTCTCCCCCAGGCCTGTGCAGTGACCTACCCAGCAGGCACTGCTGAAGGACAGTGCTGAGTTCCTCTTCAGTCAAGAAGGCACACAGCTCCCCAAGGCACCCAGCTGAGGAGATCCGAGTATTGTCCTGACAGAGAAGAGAAGGGAGTGAGGGAGAGTGTGGCCAGTACCATCAGATCCCCAAGAACGAGGGCAGGAGAAGGACACTTCAGCTCAGGACCTCTAGGCACCCACATTCTCAGTACTGGCTCGGGATCCAGTTCACTACAATGGCTATGAGGTGGGGAGTTAAAGATTGCACCCTGCACTGCACTCAATATAGAAAACTCCAGCGTGTGCGCAGACGTCGGCCATCATCACAGCAGCAATCGTCTGCATCGTCATGGTGCCTTGCTTCTCAGGGCCTGAATCCTTCACATTTAGCATCTCAGTTGCCACAGGGCACAGCTGGGCAAGGCCCCAGCACAGACAGCTACAGCAATGGCTCTGGACTCTGCTCCTACAGGCCCCACATCCAGGGGACTTGCTGTGTCAGCACCTCACAAGACAGTCAAGCTGAAGCCACTGGTCAACACAAGGAAGATGGAGATGTGTGTCAGTATGCCACACACACACTTTACGGTGGGAGGGGGCAGCACTGATATAGTACTTGTGGTTTATACACGACAGGGGAGTGCTCTTCCACTACAGTACTTGTGGTTTATACACGACAGGGGAGTGCTCTTCCACTACAGTACTTGTGGTTTATACACGACAGGGGAGTGCTCTTCCACTACAGTACTTGTGGTTTATACACGACAGGGGAGTGCTCTTCCACTACAGTACTTGTGGTTTATACACGACAGGGGAGTGTTCTTTCACTACAGTACTTGTGGTTTATACACGACAGGGGAGTGTTCTTTCACTACACCACATCTACAGTACCCTAGGGTCAATGTTTCCTGTCAAAAATCAAAGCCAGATACACAAAAGGCTCCTTGCCTGCTCCATAGCCAGCTTACTCCAAAAAAAAAAGCAAAAGAGGAGATTCAAATTTAATGCTATCTTGCTAGTAAGTCTAAGTTTAACTGTGTCCCTCCAAAGGAACTGTTCTGGACATAGTTTTATGTCCAGCTAGGGTCATCAGTGAAGGCAGAACCTCAACTGAGAAAACACCTCCATCAGACTGGCTTGTATGCAAGTCTGTAGAGCATTTTCTTAATCAGTAATAGATGCAGAAGAGCCCAGCCCATGGTGGGCGGTGCCACCTTTGAGCTGCTGGTCCTGGGTTCTATAAGAAAGCAGGCTGAGCAGCATTACTCCATGGCTGCTGTATCAACTCCCGCCTCCGTGCTCCTGCCCCGACTTCCTTCAGTGATGGACCATAACACGGGAGAGTAAACCCAATAAACCCTTTCCTCCCCACACTGCTTTTGTCATGGTGTTTACCACAGCAGTAGTGACCCTGACTAAGACACAAACCAACCAACCCAGTTCAGACTCAATGACTGACAAGAAAACTCAAGCCAGGCTGACCCTTGACTGCCACCTTCAATCTCAGTGTGGGCCTCTGAGCACCAAACACAGAACTAGCTCGGATACCTGTTTCTCCATGAGAGCTATTCTAACTTCCGCTGTGGAAAATGCAAATTTGTCTAAATAGTAACCTCTGCTTGCATGGTGCACGGCCCTGTAAAGCTCTAGCAGACTGTGACCAGAATGACTCGGCACTCGTACATGTCCTCAGCTCCATGGGTGTGTGCACGGACAGAGTATGAAGCCACATACGCCAGGCTTTGCCAGCTCACACCTGCAACACCAGCATCAAGGAAACGGAGACATCAAGATCCCAAGTTGGAGACCAGCCTGGGCTACTTGCAAAACCTTATATCAAAAGGGAACTGGAGGGATGGCTCAGTGGTTAAGAGCACTGATTGCTTTTCCACAGGACCTGGGTTCAATTCCCAGCACCCACATGTTAGCTCACAACTGTCTGTAATTCTAAGGTCTGACACTCTCATACAGACATACATGTAGGCAAAACACCAATGCACAAAAAATAAGAAATTTGCCGGGTGGTGGTGGCGCACGCCTTTAATCCCAGCACTCGGGAGGCAGAGGCAGGCGGATCTCTGTGAGTTCGAGACCAGCCTGGTCTACAAGAGCTAGTTCCAGGACAGGCTCCAAAGCCACAGAGAAACCCTGTCTCAAAAAACAAAACACACACACACACAAAAAAAAAAAAAAAAAAAAAAAATTTAAAAAATTTGTTTAAAAAAACCAAAAAACAAAGATGGTTCAGTGAGTGAAATGCTCGCCATGAAGCCATGAGTTCAGACCCTAACACCCATATAAAAAGCTGTTAGAGACAGGCAAACTCAAAGGATTCACTTGTCAGTCAGTCAAGCCAAAAAGGGGAGCTCTAGACTCAGTGAGAGACCCTGCCTCAAAAAATAAGGTGGAGGACGTGATTAAGGAGGACACAATCCTGAAAAACACTCTCTCTCTCTCTCTCTCTCTCTCTCTCTCTCTCTCTCTCTCTCTCTCTCTCAGTCAGTCAGTCCTACAGGCCTACAGGGCTGTCTGTGGAGGGAAAACAGAAAGGTCTTCCTTCCCATAGACTCACCACCCTCAAAAAATCTGCCAGAGTGAAGGAAACCAATGGAACTGAATACAACCAGGAGCCCTAGGTCCCTATAACTTGGTAAGAGTGTGGCCGCAGATAAATCTTGCCCTCTGTAACTACTAAGACCTTTACACGGACATTTCATCCATTCTGGCATGTGCACCCCAAATCACAAAGCAAGGCCTGAGATGATGTTTTTCCGGATGGCAGCACGGTGCCCCTGAAGAACGGCTCTATCTCCTGGAGCAGTTTGTTTTATAAAGGGGTACAGAGATGGAAAGCAACTGAAGCTGAAGTAACTGGTGAAAGGTCCGGTGATTTAGCTGCTTCATCCACAAGGCAGAGTAGGCTGGGCTAGGCTCAGTGAGGACACTTGCTTAGCATGCACCAGACCTTGATTTGATGCCCAGCACAGTCAAGACAACAAAACTCCGAACTCCAGAAGCATCAGTACCAAGCAGGGAGTCAGCCTACGTCGCCACTAGGTGGAAATACACTCGGAAATATGTCATATTTGTAAGGTAGCTGACAACCAAGAAATGAGTAATCTATGACTTTTGTGCTGTTTTAGTTTTCTTTCAGAAGTATTTCCAACTTCTTTTTTTGCTAAGGCAAAATCTCAGGAGACCAAATTGTGCCAAACTCACACAGAGTCCTTGCAGCTTGCCCAAGTAACACAGCTGCGTCACCCCCAGGGGACCCCAGCACAGCTCCAACCGCCACCCACTCTCATCTGCTTGCCCAGGCATTGGGGCTGAGGGGTCGGGTCCCACACCTGGGGCAGTCTCGGCAGTCACTCCCGCCATGGGCTGCAGAGAGACTGGGGACAGGTGAGGTAGCCTGGGAAACTCAAAGGGCCAAGAAGGTAGCAGCCCAAGACTCCCTGATCCCTCCCAGTCTGACTGAAAGTGGCAAGTCCTGCGGTACTTAAGGGCAGGGTAACACCATACAATGTGGAGAAAAGAACTTAGAAGTAACAGAACTCCCAGTGTAGCCTCTGACCCCAGTCATACCTCATCATGTCCCAGCATGCTTAGAAGGAGTGAGACGATGTTTTTCCGGATGGCAGCATCCACTTTGGCACCTGCACCCTGAATCACAAACCTCAGGGCCTGCAACATGGTGTCTCTACAGAAGAAACACACTGCTTTAGCCCCAGGCTCCCACACCACTGCCTTCTCCATCTCAGGCAAGCCTGCAAACACTGCTTCCGAGCGGCACTATACCTCACACCTGGGTCCTCCATCACACGGATTCCATTGAGCAGCTCTGTGAAAAGGGGGTCCACCTTGATGTGGATAGAAATGAGTTTCCCCAGTGCATCCGCAGCTTTCAGGCGCACGCCCCGGTTGGAGTCCTGCAGGGCTTTGGTAAAGGTGGTCTGAAGCTGGGGCAGGAAGGGCTTCAGGGCAATTCCAACCTGTGGGAGAAACCCATACCCAAGAGTCACGACTGTGGTATACATGAACATGACAACCAAGATCAGCAGGAGCTAGCCAAGCTCTCACACACAGCTCAAAACAGGTATGATTCAAGAATACCGGAAAACTTGCTTGGAGGCATCCATTTTCAGCATTCACAATGGGAGTAAAGGAGGCAGTGGCAGCAGAGGCCGGCACCCTAAGATGGCACCCTTTCCCAGGTGCTATACGAGGCTTTAACTTAGTGGGAGTCCCAGTCCCAAAGACAAGCAAGGGCAGGTCGAGTGGGTGAGAAAGCAGCTCAAAGGCCACATTGGTCTCCCACAGACAGATCTGTTCTCCAGGACTCAAATGGAACAAGCTCCTAACTCACTTGCCTTGGCCAGCAAGAGGCTGAGTGTTTCCAACAGAGCCGCCTTTACATTCCAGCTGAACCGGTCCCCAAGGATGCGAATCAGGGGGCCAGTGATGCTGACCACAGATGGCCTCAGGGCATCAGCTGATGTCAGGCGGATCACCAAACCCAAGGCCTTGGCTGCTTCTTCCTTCTGCTCAGGACTACCAGTGAGGACTCCTTCCCGCAGGACTGGAAGGATGGAGGTCACTCCCTGGCAAGAGAACCAGAATTGAGAGACCAGTCTAGATGCCCCAGGCCCACAAGTTTCCCACCTAACGCAAGGCACTCCCAAGAGTTAATAAAGGGGTTGAATCAGGGTCACTGCCAAGAGGGTGAGCTGACTAGAAGACAAACGACCCAACAGGCTACTAACAGGAAACATATGGCTGCTACGTCTGACCTACTGGCTCTGGCAGAGATGGCTTCATAATGTAACCAAGAGCGCTGTGAACCCAGTCATGGGAGGCCGCCACAGAAGACACAATGGTTCTTTGTCTGCGAAGATGCCCATCACATGGAGCACAGCAGACGGACCACTGCTGCGCCAGCTCCCCTACGCACACCTGGAGCTGATGAGCAGCACCCTGTGCTGCCAGGCTTCAGCTCACCTTCTTTGGAAGGCAGAAGCCTGGTACATGCTCGCCTTTGCTCTCGTTGCCTATGAACCGGATTTCCTTATGTAGTTCTTCTATCAGGGCCAGCTGGTTACCAGCATCCAGCTTCTGCAAGGATTGGAGGGAAGCATCAGTGAGGCACAGCCCTTCCTTCTCAAGGCATGGGCCAAGGAGGGAGATAAAGACTGGCCACAAACATGCCAACGTTGCAGCTGAGTAACAGTGATGAAAACTTCATGCCTGAACCTATGTTCATGATTGGAGTGTGAAGCCTACAGAGTGACACAAACCTGTAGTCCCAGCATTTCCTAAGTGAGGTGGGAACACTGCTTGAATCTAAGAGACCAGACTGGGCAACAAAACTCCAAACAAAAGCAAGCACAAAACAGGAGCTGAGGAGCCTAGAACTAATATAAGATAGTTCTGAGGTCAGCAGTCCCCTCCCTCACCTTGGTGATGGCATTGAGGGCATCCCAGCTCTCCTCCAGAACCACAGGGCTAGAGTCGTTGAAGAGACGGATCAAGCCCGAGACCAGGCTCCGAAGGTGGCTGGTGTAGTCCGCCTTGGAGCGGGAGCAGTAGATGTTGAGGATGATCGCAGCAGCCTGCCTCATGCCCACCTCGGGGCTGCGAGTGGCTTCCAACAGATCCTCAATAATGATGCGGTGTCCAGTGTCATCCTCCACTGAGAGGATCACAGCCTGACAATTGGCCATCTCCTGAAAACCACAAGGACGTGTGTGCTGAGCATGGAGCCTAGGGCAAGCAAGGAGGGCTGCAATGGCTGCTGAAAAGCTAGGAGTACATTCGCCACCCCTACCAGCTGCTCGTCTGGAGTCCCAAGCTTCTCCTTCAGGGCCAACATGACTGCTGGGAGGATCACACCAAGATGACGGGTCAGAGCGTCGCCTGCCACGGACGAAAGGAAAGCCAGCACCCGGGTATTGACAGGTGGCGTTGTCAGCTGGGGAAATGATGACAATATTAACCTAATGAAGACTGGACCTGCTTAGTGCCAGGCCCAGACTGGGTTCGTTCTAGGACAGCCCACTCCCCTGTTCTGACCCAAGACCTGTTCCAATACATCTTGAGAGACAAGGGAGCATCTGAGCTTACTACATCTACTTCTCCTGACCCAACTTCTGTGTCCTGGAATGGGGGTGTGTACATGTGGGGGGATGTACCTTGGGCACCAGGTAGGGCAGCACCACACGGCTCTTAACAGCCATAACCTGCTTCAGACCATCCAGGGCAAATTCTGACACCTCCTCGTCATCCTGCAGAGAAACACGGGGATGACTGGGGAGCTGGCTCCCACTGTATCCCTGCTGTCAACTGCCTCCTCACTCACCTCCTTGCCTCCCACATTTCCTTACAGTCCAAGGACAGGCACAAAGTCACATCAGATTTCGCAGCACCCACTCCCCTGCAGAGCCCAATTCCTGCTGCCTTGGCAGTCTCCCCATGCTTCACTGTTACATAGACAGTAAAGGCCACCCTGGTAAGTGTGTGGGAGATCCACTCACCAGCTGCTTCAGTAAAAATGGGAGAATGTCCTCCAAAGCCTGGTGGCCAATGGTGGAATGCAGCTGCTCAAAGGTCTTGGCTGCCGCCTCTCGGACCTCCTCTAGGGGGTCACATAAGGCCTTCCTCGCCGTGGGCACAAGGGACTCAGAGAAATATAGCACCTAGAACAATGCAAGCACAAATGGACCCATGCAGAACTGACTAGGGGTCCAATCTCAGGCAAACAGATGCCCTCTGCTGGATGGGACTATTAGCTCTGATAATAAGAAACCAAAGTGAGGACACAGAGAGAGAACACCTGATACATCCCAAGGAATCCGTCACCTAGACTTAGCAATTACAAAGCTCACCATCAACACTAGTACCAGTGACTTGATGGACCCTGGCAAGGGCCCCGAGCTCTGCTCTCCAGCTCCCAGACAGTTTTGCTTACCTCTTGGAATCTGCTAAAAATGTTTAGTCTCTAATAGACCAGGTGGGGGGCTTTGTGCCCAGGAAACACAGCCCTCCTGCCCCTGAGGTGTTGGTAAAGTGACAAAGGAGCACATCTACAGCAATCTTAAGAGTGGGAGAGTCATCCACTCGAGGCACAGTCTACACATGGCAGGCAATATGCTGGTAACAGTCCCTAGAGTGAGGCCCATGCCCTCCCCAGAGCACGTCATCAGTCACTTACAGCTGCACGGGCTGCAGGAACCTGTAAAGATACTCACAGCGTCCCGGCTGGTAGACTTCATGATCTCACTCAGACCGATACACACACCCTGCCTCTCATCGCTCTTCTGAGACCTTAGGCCCTCCTCAAGGATGGGGATGATCTCAGGGAGGATCTTCTCCCCTAGCTTCCGGACCAGATCTCCCAGTGTCCTTGCTGCAATCTGTCAGCAGAGAAGTGGCCGCACATCAAAAGTCTGCAAATTCCAGGGCACCCAGAGAATAGTTCCGGAACAATGGCCCTGAGCTCACAGGCTTCATCAGAGGCACCTTCCCAGGAGATGCTGCATACACAGCAAAGGAAAGCCAGTGCTGGCATCATGGCCCACGCCTGTAACGCCAGTGTGGGGGAGGCAGAGGACTATGAGTTCAAGGTCAGCCTGAGCTCGAGATTCTGTCTAAACCAAAACAAAAGAGAATAAAACAAAATGGGCTGGATAGATAGCTCAGTGGTTGAGAGTACTCACTGCTCACCCAGAACAGCCAAGTTTGGTGCCCTGTACCCAATATCAGATGGTTCACCATTGCCTGTAACTCCAGCTCCAGGGGATCCAACACCCTCAACTGGTTTCCGTGGGCACCTACACTCATGTGCACAAACATACAGACATAACGTTTACCCATAAATTTAAAAATAAAAAAACAAAACAAAACCACAATCCTATCTTCAGGGCAGCGTGGAGACCAGTCATAGCGGCCAAGTCTGTAATCCTAGCACTAGGGATGTTGAAGGAGGAAGACAATGAGTTTTGAAGCTAGCCTGCACAATCCTTGTTCCCAAAATAAATCACAAATACTTAGGCAAACATATAAAACTAGGTTAGCCTTACATACAAGTATAGCACAGGCATGTCAGTCTTACACATGAACATGAAGCTCATAGCAGAACACAGGGAAGTCCAACCGGCTCAGCTCATTGAACACAGCCCAGGGCTTTTGCTCAAAAGGAACTAAATTTGCAACAAATTATTTGGGGGAAAATATTAACTTCATCTTTGAACTCATACAAACCTTTCTTTCTTTCATTTATTTTTTGGTTTTTTGAGACAGGTTTCTCTGGGCAGCAGCTCTGGCTGTCCTGGAACTCACTTTGTAGACCAGGCTGGCCTTGAGCTCATGGAGATCCTCCTGCTTCTGCTTCCCGATTGTTGGGATTAAAGGAGTGCATCAGCACCGCCCAGCTACAAACCCTTCTTTAAAGCTAAATACAAAAACTGTTTACCAACGTCAAGTATTGGAAGTGGACCAGAGGGCACAGGCTGAAGGAAATTATCAGTCCAGACTGGGCACTTCTCCGCCCGGCACACCAGTTTCATCTCATGCGGTGTTTGCTCCTCCCTGGCATGTCACTCCTGGCTACAACAGCCTTCCCCTAGCCTTCCATAGGCCATGTCTTATCGTGGGGCCTCTGCATCTACAGCAGATTCATGGGGCAGTTTTGGAGTTGTCTTTCCCACCTCTCCGGCTAGTCAGTGGTTTTTTTTTGTTTTTTTTTTGTTTTTTTTAAATTATATTCATTGGCGTTTGAAGGAATGGGGTCCACTGGAACTTGAGTTTCAGACAGTTGTGAGCTGCCACGTGGGTGCTGGGAATTGAACCTGGGTCCTCTGGAAGAGCAGCCAGTTCTTAACTGCTGAGCCATCTCTCCGGCCCTAGTCAGTGCTCATTAGAAGTATTTGCTGAGCCCTCACTGGGCCATGTGCCCTTACTGCAGGCATGAGTGTGAGTTGCATTTATCACAAACATACCTGACACGTGCATGTGAGTATCTAATTAATACACATCTCATTAACAAGGATAAGGAGGGAGGTGCTTTTTCTTTTCCATTGTGTCCACAGACACTAGGCCACAGCATGGTACACAGTAAATATTTGCTGAATGACTAAATATCTAAATGTTCCCACCACGTAAGGGACACATGTATCCCCCCCAAACTCTGTAAATCCAGTTCCCTAGGCTCTGGAAAGAGAACCTTAGGGTCCAGCAAACTCACCGTTCTCTTATCTGCACATGTACTAGCCAGAAAACCCAGCAGGAGGCCAAAGAGAGTAGGCAGGATCTCGCGCAGCGTGCGGGGGGTGTTGGAAACGACAATCTTCCACACATGCAGTGACGCCTGCCTCACCACCAGCTGCGTGTCTGAGCGGCCCATGTAGAGCCCTGCCAGGACCCGGTTCCGCCGATCAACCCCCAAGGCAGTGATGATTGCCTGTAACCCACAGGAGCAGACAGAACACAGGGTGGTGAGGCCTCCAAAGCATGGCATCAGGCCACTGCTCCCATAAGCACAGGAAGGAACTCAATGCCAGGCTCTCACCTTGTTAGACTGAGCAGTTCCAAAGTTATCATCCTCTGAGGCTGTCTCTGTGGTCATTTTCCCAGTGACCCCGGAAATGTGAAACAGGAGGTCCCCAAGGAGTTGAACAGAGCTGAACCTGAAGTCAAGAGCAGACTCATACAACAGCTCCAAGGGACAGTGTTAAGGTCTGACACAGTACTACACAGACTTAAGACTGCCAGGAAAGGTACCCAAAATATCCACGGTGGCTATCTCAGAATGAGACCGGAAGATAAGCTTCATCTGCTCACACTACCTCGTGTATTTCCCAAGTTTTCTACTGGTAAGTAAGTTACTTCAGTCATGAAAAAGAAGGACTGGTGCCACCATTGGCACAGCCCTTGCCCAACATGTAGGATATCTTGGGTTCAATCCCCTGTACCACACAGGTAAAAAAATAAACTTATTTTTAAAGTATGTATAGAGGCTTAAGATGGTTCAGCAATTAAAAGAGGGCTGACTGCTCTTACAGAGGACCCAGGTTCAGTTCCCAGCACCCACACGGTGATTTATAGCCATCCGTAACTCTCTCTTGATTCAGGGGGTCTAATGCCCTCTTTCGATCTCTTTGGCACCAGGCACACACATGTGGCAGAGACATACACAGGTAAAATACTCATGCAAATAAAGAGCATGTGAGACACAGGCATGATGACACATATCTACAGTCCTAGGACTTCAAGGGTGGAAGAAGGAGGATTGAGTCTGTGGCTAGCTTGGGGTCCAAAGTGAGTTCAAGACTGCCCTAAGCTACATACTGTCTCAACAAAACAAATCAAACCCAACCAAAGTCCTCTGTATGCATATTCTCTATTCTTAAATCAACTCCAATTTCTTGGACAATAAGCAAAGCTTCGGCTGGGCGATACAGCTCAGCAGTGAAGCACTTGCTGGAATGTGGGACCCTGGGCTCCATGCCCAGTTCTACCAAAGCCAAAGGCAGAAACATACTATAGCCATCGTGGACATGGATGGGATATGATGTTCACTTTGCTGGTTATAGCCACAATTTCTGGCCAGCAACCCTCTGTATAGTGCTTTGAGCACCTTACTAAATGCAGTCTTTGAATAAATTCCAGAAGTAGAATTTTAAAATAAAAGATACTCTCAATTAAAATACTCAGTACGAACTATAGAGTTAATAGCGAGAATGTTTGTTGCTGTTATTTTGTTTTTTGTATTTTTGAGACAGGGATTTTCTGTGTATCCCTGGCTGTCCTAGACCTTGCTCTATACACCAGGCTGGCCTCAAACTCACAGACATTCGCCTGCCTCTGCCTCCTGAGTGCTGGGATTAAAGGTGTGCACCACCACCTGGAACAGGAGAATGTTTTCAAAGCAACCCAGAATAAAGACTGCTACAAAGTTGGGCATGGTGGTGCATACCCGCAATCCAGCAGAGAAGCAGGAGGACTCCAAGACTAAAGCTGGTCTGGCTACAATGAGTTCTAAGTCAATCAGGGAGATCTTGTCTCAAAAATCAGGACAAGGAGCCGGAGATATCTCAGCTGGTGAAGTACTTGCCAAATACACTGGCATGAGGGCATGGGTTTAATCCCTTGTACCCATGCAAGAATCCAAGCAGATCCCTGGGCTGGCAGCCTAGCCTAATCAGCAAGCCCCAGGTTCCAGTGAGAGATTCCATCTCAAAAACCGAAATGGGTGATTCTTGAAGAATGAAACCCAAGGTTGACCTCTGACCTTCTCACACACACACACACACACACAGACACAGACACACACGAGAAGGGGGAACCAACTCTGCTACAGGAAAACAAGAGTGATAAATTGTCTAAAAGCAAAGGTGTAGAGAAAGTTGAGAATTGAACTTCTCAACTGGTGTTTCTGAGAATCAGAGCTGGAGCCACTGGGCCTTCTGGTACCACTTCTTACCTTATTCTCCAGAGGTCATCGAAGAGGCCTTGCTCCAGCTGGGGCAGTAGCAGGGCAATGGCTGTCTCAGCATACATGGAGATGACCCGCTGGCCTGCACGCAGGGCAGTGTCACGAACAAACTCATTCTCATCAGCCAGAGCCTAGACATGCAGAGAGCAATCAGTCAAGACTGCCTCTTCTAGGCACCGAGACCCGAAGGAAATGGGGCTTTCTGAGGAGCAGGATGGAGAGCAGCAGCATCCTCATTTCCTCCCCCCTCGGCAGGGTCACTGGTACCTACTTTGAGGATACAAGGGATGATGGGTCCCACATAAGGAGTAAACTTGTCCCCAAAGGTGATGGGCAGGTAGTTGAACATCATAATGTAGCCATCTCGGACATGGGGTGCGATGTCCACTTTGCTGGCTGTAGCCACAATTTCTGGCATCAATTTCTCCAACTTCTCTACTCCTAAGCCAGCCATTACCTCGGCCAACCCTGAATGACAAGAAAGAAATCAACTCACTTGACTGGGAGCCTGTTAAGATAGTCCCTGACTGGTCCCTAGGCATGCTCTGGTCTCACCTTGGGCAGCGCCAGAACGATCTACAGAGCTCTGCTCATATGTCAGCGTCTCCATCAGCCATGGTAGCAAGTCCTCAAAGCACGACTCCCCCATGCCCTTAACCATTGCCCCAAGAGCCTTTGCAGATACTGTGCGCACCTGTCATGGAAGCAAGAACAGAGATGGTGAGGAGATGCTCAGGGAGGCCCACACAGAAGCAGGGAAGACCCCGGTCTTCTCCTCCCCTGAAAAGGACACACATGGTCTGGTGGGAATTTCCAGACACTGGGTTATACCCAGACTCACCTCAGGGACAGGGTCCAAGAGTGAGGCTTTCAGGCCAGGTGTCACACTGGGCAGGTAAGGAGCCAAGTCCTATAACAACATAAGATGCGATTCAGGATTCAGGCAGAGACCCAATTCCTGTCCTCTCCAGGCCCTGTTCTGCTGTGGACCCTAATGCTGCCATTCTGCTGACAAAAGAGCAACAGGAAGGACCTCACAGCACACAAAATGTCTGGGTAACTTGTAGTCCACCTCTTCTGATTGTTTTCTTGGCGGAAGTAACTGCTCGGGGAAACACACAACCGACCCACCCGATCTTGCTTAGCAGGCCAGTCCAGCGGGAGCTTTCCATCTCTTTTTTGGGACCACTGCCCGCCCAGGCCCTGTGATCCTCAGAAAAGTGTCTCTGGCACTTTGCTGACAGATTTCATTATCATCTTTCCTTTTTCATCTTAAAATGTTAGTCTCTTGTTGTAACATTCAGATTTAGGGAATAATCTTCAAAACAGAAAATGTCGGGGCTGGAGAGATGGCTCAGTGGTTAAGAGCACTGACTGTTCTTCCAGAGGACCTGGGTTCAAGTCCTAGCACCCACATGGCTGCTCAAACTGTCTATAACTCCAAGACCTGACATCCTCACAGGGACATACATATAGCAAAACACCAATGCAAATAAAATAAAAATTAATTATTTTAAAAAAATCCCAAACAGAAAATGCCTTATGGTGCCAGCAAGGTGGCTCAGTTGGGTAAAGGCGCCTGCTGCCAAGACTGAGGATTTGAGTTTGATCCCCAAAACTCACATGATAAATGGAGAGAACCAACGCCTTCAAACTGTCCTTTGACTTCCACATTCATGCAGGTGCATGTACACACACACCATATTAAAATGCAATTTAAAAATTAAAGAATAAAAATAAATTAAAAAAAATTAAAAATAAAAAAAGCTAAAATAAAACTTCAAGGCATGATGGCATATGCTTTTATCTCTGGCACTTCGGTGGTAGAGGCAGGCAGATCTCTGTGAATTCAAGGGGAGCCTGGACTACATAGCATGTTCCAGAAGAGCCAGGACTACTTAGTGAGACCCTGTGTTGAGAGAGAGAGAGCTATGTACTGTTTTTATTTATTCATTCGTTTGTTTGTTTATTCATTTGTTTGTTTATTTGGGGACAGGGTTTCACTATGTAGCTGTGGCTAGCCTGGAACTCACTCTGTAGACCAAGCTGGCCAGAGCCGAGGGATTAAAGGTGTATGCCACTATGTTTGGCTTGCAATAGCTCTTAAAATAGGAAAAACCAAAACCAGGTCCCCTCCATCAGGAGATACTACTACATGACAAGCAGTTTATGTAAATTATGGCACATAAACTTGTTGGGATATTATATACTACTAAATTATCAGTTGGAGGAAACTTATTGTAACTTAAGAAATGATATTCAGGAATGTCATGTTCTGTCTCTCTGTCTCTCCCCAGTCCTGCTATGTAGCTCTGGCTGGCTTAGACTTGTCATGTAGACCAGGCTAGTCTTGAGCAATCCTCATGCCTCTGCCTCCTGAGTGCTGGCTGTAAGAGCACGTGCCATCACACCTTGCAGTAACATGACAACACCAACATGCTCTCATGTTAGAGGAGACCTGTGGCATTTTGTTGCTCTTTTTCTGATTTCCTTCCTGAGAGAGGGTCTTCCATGTAATGCACACCAGGCAGACCTCTGTGAGTTGGAGGCCAACCTGGTCTACAGAGAGTGTTCCAGGACAGCCAGGGCTTCACAGAGAAACTGTCTTCAAAAACAAACAAACAAAAAAAAGTATCTTATGTGTGTATATGTTTTCTCTGCATGTACATCTGTGCATCATAGAAGTCTCAGAGGACTGACCTCCCTGGAACTAGAGTTAGATGAGCCACTATGTGGGTACTAAGAATCGAGTCCAGCTCAGGCCTCTTAACTGCTAAGTCAGTGGTTCTCAACCTTCCTAATGCTGCAACCCTTTAATACAGTTCCTAATGTTGTGGTGACCCCAACCATAACACTATTTTGTTGCTACTCCATGACTGTAATCAGGCTACCATTATGAATCATAATGTAAATACCTGATTTGTGACCCCTGTGAAAGGGTTGGTCATTCAAGCCCTCCACCCCCAAAAGGGTCACAATCCACAAGTTGAGAACCACTTGTGCTAAGCCATTTCTCCAGCCCCTGGGATTTTTTAATCCTCCTGCCTCAGTTTCCTGAGTGCAGAGAGTACAAGTACACATTACACATACAGTTTTAAGGTTTTTAATTTCCTAAATCATCTGAAACAGAAATAACTCCACTTAGCTGGGTAATGGTGGTGCACGCCTTTAATCCCAGCACCCGAGGGGCAAAGGCAAGAGAATCTCTGTGAGTTTGGGACCAGCCTGGGGTACACAGAGAAAACTTGTTCTGAATAGCCCCACCCTCCACCTAAAAAAAAAAAAAAAAAAAAGGCCGGGCGGTGGTGGCGCACGCCTTTAATCCCAGCACTCGGGAGGCAGAGGCAGGTGGATCTTTGTGAGTTCNTTTAATCCCAGCACTCGGGAGGCAGAGGCAGGTGGATCTTTGTGAGTTCAAGACCAGCCTGGTCTACAAGAGCTAGTTCCAGGACAGGCTCCAAAGCCACAGAGAAACCCTGTCTCGAAAAACCAAAAAAAAAAAGAAGAACTCTACTTTAACTTCTTTTGAGTATCAAGGCAGAGCTGTGGTGGACGGCGAAATCACAAATACAAACTCCTGGAACAAATGAACAAAGCAAATATCCGCAACTACACTTAATTCTTCTTAGAGGCTAAAGAAGCACATACTCCCAATCAGGGAACACTCCAATGAAGGAAAATTCCAGCTGCCTGGTGAACTGTCCTGAGAGGTACGAGAGAAAGGCAGCCTGTCTTCTACCCAGTCTGTAGCAGAGGTCATGGAGACAGATCTTGGCCAAGGACACACTTAATTCCTTGAACTATTGCACTCTGAGAGATGCCCAGATTTCCACCTCCCACCCTAAATGGCCCAGGATTTCCTGCAAACATAAGCAGAGACAATGCCCACATCCTTCCACCCTAAGCCAGTTGGGCCACTACCTTCTGGTCTGTCAGGGAGTACATGTTGCCAATAATTTGTGCTGCCATCTTCCGTGTGTCTGTGGAACGGTCCTGGAATGCTCTCTGGACAATAGGCATGATGAGTGCCAAGGACGGGGCGTCAATGAAGTGAACAAACTTGGTGTCCAGCAGGGTCTGCAGGCATTTCTGGGTCTTCCTTGATGGGTCCGTCAGGGCGTCCAGCAGGACCGGGGCAATGGCTGCATGTCACAGAGGAGAGATACAAGTCTGTACAAGTCTGGCAGGTGGCAGAGCCTTAGGGAGAGCAAGAAGACTAGGCGCCTGAGCTGGGGAAGGAGCCCCTACTCCCTAAGAAGTGTGGTAGCTGGCACCCTCTACACTGCAATCGTGACTGGACAGAACATCATGGACTAGTTTCAAGAGGAGGAGCTACAGCCAGTGCTGAGCATGCACATAAATCCACACACAGAGACACAGGCATTAAAAATAATACAAATAAATCTGGATGATGAACAGGCATGTGGCACACACCTGTCATCCTAGTACTTATGGGCTAGAGGCAGGAGATTGTTATGTTTTTGTTTTTTTTTTTAAATATTTATTTATTTATTATGTATACAATATTCTGTCTGTGTGTATGTCAGCAGGTCAGAAGAGGGTGCCAGACCCCATTACAGATGGTTGTGAGCCACCATGTGGTTGCTGGGAATTGAACTCAGGACCTTTGGAAGAGCAGGCAGTGCTCTTAACCACTGAGCCATCTCTCCAGCCCG